>APFE030644778.1:0-129733 GCA_000404065.3 Pinus taeda | reverse complement strand
TTATTTATTTTTTATAATATTTTTTAAATTGTACAATAACATGTATAGTAAAATTAAAAATTCCGTACCTAATAACAATAACATATTTATATTCAGCCATCAAAATATCATCTAAAATATCAGTAAAAAATATTTCTCATAGATATAACCATTTATTTAGCTTGACCCTGTTTATTTTAGTAAAACGAAAATTATAAACCAAATCATAGTCATTCATATTATACATCGCATCAAATAAAACATAGAGACTATAGTTATAGCCATGTCAAATTAAAATTAACATAGTGAATGATACCGTGCCATTATTCCATTTTCCAAGTATTGTCCAATTAGAATTAACATAGTGAATGATACCGTGACATTATTCCATTTTCCAAGTATCAAAACAGAGTTTTTGTAGTATCTTTTACAAATAGTTGTTACAGTTTCAAGTGCACACTGATCGAACCATAGGGATAAAATGACGATGTCAGGGCTGGGAAGAGATGCAAGTTCTTGCAGCTTTCTTCATACTTGGACCGTATTATTGTCTCTCGTTGCTGTAAAATCCCATACCAATCTCAGTGGATGGTCTGAGTGAGAACAATGTATTTACCTACAGGTCGAGATAGCGAAAAGTTCTTGCAGCTTTCTTCATTCTTGGACCGTATTATTCTGCCTCTTGTCTTTGTAAAATCCCATACCAATCTCAATAGATGGTCTGAGTGAGAACAATGTATTTACTTACACGTCGAGATAGCGAACTCAATTTCTCTAACCATAAACAGATACAACTCTTACACTATATGGCTCTCACTCTTATTATACACACATCACTACATAATGAAATGCTCAAACTATAGCTACTATAATGAAACGCTCAAAATATAGCTACATGTATTAATTGGAATGCCATGCGTAACCAGCTGCTCCCATGGAATAAATAACTAGTGACCCCCTCTTCCATCACAGTAGAAAAATATAAAGCTGTTGCTGCAAGCTCAATTCATTGAGGCCGTCGCTGAGATTATAGTTCTAAAGACGCCACAATCTGCCCCCAGCTTTAATGCGAACTCAAGAAGAGCGTGTGTTGCAAATTATTGTAGTCCCGCTGGTGTGGAGGAGTCGTATGAAGTAACAATAGTATCACGCAACTGTGGTGCAGAGAAGTGTTAAACGTCTGGAGAGCAGAACACACAGCATCAGTGGAAGGTAGCTCGATGCCATGGAGTTTCTATCGTGAGTTTGGCATTTGCAATAGGCGTAGTCTCTCGTGCCCCATGAGCTCATTTCAAGATTTTCCTAACCCAGCTTTCTGTTGTGAAATTCTTGGCATTGAAGAAGCATTTGAATTTTTGGGCAACCACCAGTCTGTTGTGAAATTCTTGGCGCGGAAGAAGCATTTGAATTTTTGGGCACGGAGATAGCATTGAAGGCGTATCTGTGAAGAAATCTCCAGAGCTGTACACTTATCGGAAAATAAATAGACCTGTCCCTTCCTCGACCTTGCTGAAATATCCAGCGGTCACGTCAGTGTTTTCTGGTGGAGGCTGGAGTCCTTTCCTAGCCGGAGGGCTGCAGGCTGCGGGTGGCTGCGGGTAGGGTCGATGGGCAGCCGGAGAGGGATGCTGGAGACAGATAAACTTTACGATCACATCGTCCGATGATGTACCCTCCATAGCATTAACTTTGCTATGGAGGTGGAAATAGGATTCGCCGTAAGAAAACCAGTATCTGCAACGTTGTCAGAACAGCGTTGCTTTGCTGTACATTTGGCGTCTAGTACAGCGACTCCCGAGCTTATTTGGTTCAGTTATTCAATTGAGTTTACGGTCAGAAAAATGGCAACACGAGATGTGACGACGTTCTTGATCCCGTTCTGCGCATTCATCTGGATGCACGTAAGAGTCTGCTCTTTACAGGATACAATGCCAGTCGCTATCAGCCATCCAAATTGCTGTCAATCAATGAAAAATAGAGATACCTATCTGTATCCCACGATGCCACGTTAAAAAATCCATTCGCACAGACCCCAAAGTGATAGAGCATGTAACACATTTCCAGCATTCCGTGACCCGCATGCGCCTACAATTCCGGAAACTATAAAAGGGAATGGTAGAATGCCTCACACGTTTCATTTCAAATCTTTTAAATTTCAAAGTAAACCAAATTTTTGGGGTAGATTTTCTCATACACGTTTATTTCAAATCATATAATTTTTTCAATGAAACCAGCTTTTGCATGCTGGTCTGACAAATTACGAGGTTCCCACCGACATCTTTACGATAAGTTAATCGGCGTACTAAAGTAGTTATAAAGGGAGTTCTTGTAATTTCAACTTCGGCAAATTTAGGAGCGTCAGTCCGACATCATCTCTTTAACTTGTGAAGTGTTTGACGGTGATTCCAATTTCTATCAGACGAGTAATACTTTGATGGTCAATGATTAGGGATACGAGTTTTCAACCGCATTTTCTTTTCAAAAGTGAAAAGTTATGTAAAAACAGTTCGGATACAGTGGAGAAGATGATAACTTACATTCGCAATGTCAAAAAATTTGTTAAAGATTTTCCATATTAATATCATTCTTCTATATTTTTTTCCCCTCTGGCAGTTTAATTAATAATGCCAATTGTATGATATGAAGTTTTATAATTAAAGATGGCAATTGTATTCTATGAAGTATTATATAAGCTTTAAGGTTTAAATTGGTTGGTGCAAGGTATATATGGTTAGTTTAAAGTTTAGAGTCGGAATGGTTGAAATAAATCTGTATTATTAAGTATGAATATAATCTAATTAAAATTGTAAATTTTTGAATAAATAAAATAATTAATATTTACTACCCCTTTAATAAGGTTTGATTATGATTAGTCATCAAATTTTTTATATTATTTTAACCTTAAAGTTTGTTGGAATAAAATGTGGTGAGAGACAATGATATATAATAAAATATATAAAATAATGGCTATTTATTATTTAAAACATAAATAAGTTTTTAATTTCTAGAAACTATAATTTTAATAAAAAATTAAAAAATATGTAATAAATTAATGTAGAACAATTGGTACATCATCCAAAATAAAATCTAAATTTTATAATTGAAAAATAATAAAATGAAAAAATAAAAAATAAATTGATAAATAATATAAAATGAAAAATAAAAAATAAAAAATAGTTTATTTAAATATAAGATAATTATAATTAGTTAATTATTTAAAAAAATAGATATTATAGTTTTTAGGGGGTTGGTTGATTGATGATTATTGTGATATGAAATCTTTGTGAAGTATGTAGTTTTATGTTTGGACACTTTAATGGAGTGAAAATCAACCCAACCTATGTCACAAGTCTGGGTTAGTGATAGATTTCTCTATATACCCAAAAAGAAAAGTTATACTACCCACCTACACATTACCTAGTGATAGGTTCTTCTAGATACCCAAGAACCCTATCTAGTGATAGATTTCTCTAGATAACCAAAAAAAAATTATACTACCCACTTACACATTACCTAGTGATAAGTTCTTCTAGATACCCAAGAAGAAAATTTATACTACACACTTACAAATTCCTCATGATGATGATCATATTTTTATACTATAAATACAAAACAAGATATTAGAAGAAAATACAAGTAATGAATTTAATTTATTTTAAATTAGTTAAAATGTTTTCCTTTTTAATCATTAAAATTATTATAATCATGCTTTATTAATAAGATATTTAATTAATATAAAGTTAAACAATTGTTTCTATTATTATTTAAAGAAGCAAAGATTGATTTATTAGATATTGGTTTGTCTATTACAAATAAGGCTTTTTACAAATTTTAATTTAATTATTAATGAATTATCATTCTATGGCAAAAGATTTAACCTCCAATGAAAATGTGGGATCATTTATAATCCAAGGATTAAATTTATCTCGCAAATTAATTATGCTCTTTTAACTAATTTTAAATCCTAATTAACTTTATTACATATATTAATTTTTTATAATTATTAATAATAAATAATATAATAAATTTCCATATTTAAAAGACATTTAGTTGAAATTATTTACCTTTACATTTTTATTTTTTAAATATAATTTAAAACTAACTTTCAACGGTTAATATCAATTTAAGTGAATTAAATACATTTTTGGAAGGTTAACCAACTATTGCAAATCGCGAGAAAAAAATTCCCCTCGAGCTTGCAAGTGTAATAAAAAACTTTATATGAACATATAACTTTAACCCATATATAAATAAATAAATTGTTACATTTAATTTCTTAGTGTTGCGAAAAAATAGTAGATTTTTTTTTGTTTAACCTTAAATAATAAAATCAATAAATTATTTTCTTTGATAATACCAAACGATAATCCATAATATTATTTAATTAAAGGTAATCCAACCATGTCTAACGAGCAAATGGCATTTCACTCTGCTTCACGTAAGAGTCTTCGCCAATCACATCCAGCTCTTTCATCATTTCATTGTTAACCTTGAAAATCATACGCGGCGATTCATAATCGAATTGTAAAAGGACACTTGGACTCTTAAAAAAATACGACGGGACTGAGACGGAAACGACACTCGCGTCACTGTTGCGTGCAGCAACCGACTACCGCGGAAAAGCTGAACTTCGAAATTTTTTTAAAAGAAGAAAACGATGTAATTGACCGGCAAAGCCTCTCTACAAGAATTTCCACCACCACGCTGCGTCGGAAAAATGTTATAAATACCGATCAACTACAACCATATACCACCCAGTTCGGCTTTTGGAGCTCTCTACTGCCACGCAGAAGATGACTCTCCTTGCAGCGATGTCTTTCATTAGTAATCTATTGCTTGTTCTGCTTGTTAGCTGCATTTATTCTGCGAATCCCTCCACTGCCTCATACTATAATTCCCCACCTCCGAAGCCTTACCTTTATAAATCACCTCCTCCTCCATCACATGTTCCATCTCCAGTCCATTATAAACCGCCCCCTGCACCTACACCCGTTCCCAAGCCACCAGTAGTGGAGAAGCCACCGCCCGTGCACAGCAAACCTCCTCCTAAGGCGGTGCCAGTTTCTCCTCCATACAAGTACAACTCTCCACCCCCTCCCAAGGTGGAGATTTCTCCACCAAAACCAACTCCTGCTCCATATGCCAAGCCTCCACCAGTTGAGAAGCCCCTTCCTCCTCCTTCACCACCAAAATCATGGCCAACTCCTCCCCACCACGAACACCACAAAGACCATAAACCTTCTCCAGTGACCAAGCCACCAAATTCTACTCCAGAAAAACCATACGGATACAAATCTCCTCCTCCCCCAACCCATGTCGTAAGTCCTGCTCCCCCCAAACCAGTACCCACTTTACCCCCTCTCCATCCCAAACCACCCGTCTACCCCTCACCACCTACACACCACTACTCCTACAAGTCTCCTCCGCCGCCGCCATATTAAATTCGGCAAAGCAAATGCGGAGCACCATTGTCGATTGATAAGGTACGATTTTATTCTTTATAATTATTGGTTGCGTTATCTTTAATATTTCTTATACAATGTATTGGTTTCATGCCAATCTGGAGAAAGTTGTATGTCAGTAAGCATTACCTATTACAAACCTAACTCCTCCTCATTAATGGAAAATTTGTATAGTTTTCTCTGCATCAATGGAGAATTTGTATAGTTTTACTCCTGCTACTGTTGATTGTTGTTGGCATTATAACTATAGTTTTTCTGATATGTGTAGATCAACTTCACTGCAGTCTTTCCGATCATCTCGAACTTATTGTGTATGTTTGCTTACAGGTTATTAGGCATATAGGGAGAGATTATTAAGGATACATAATGGAAAAGATGGATATATTACTCATTTAGCTGCAGACGTTGATGAGCTACTTAGAGTACAGAGCCATATTTGGCGGAAGTTTATCTTGTAATCTGTTTTATGAATAACACCATTCAGCCACTTTTATAATAAAATATCCCGATTTCCAAGAAAATAGAGTGCTTCCATTGAGATTCCATGGACTCTCATAATCTCATTGTTATTGTTTTGGACGAAATTAAGGGATAAATTCTCCCACTGAAACACAACATAGAACATTAATAACAAATAGACAAGTACAGATAATTAAGCATACGTGCTTAAATGTTCCTTTTTCATTAATCTCAACATTTTGGTCTCGGCATGAAATAAGTATACGCATGTCAAGTCCATTATCAAATTTGAAATTTTCATGAATTGCCCAGCCATGAAAATTATAACAAGCCATTAATATTTGGAAGAAATATGAGCAGTGCCGATGGCACATTTAATGTAGAGTAAGATGAACTTACTTGCATTACAAAGTAAGAACTAAGAAATTCAATGTTAATAACTATTGATTCCAAATAGATGAGATTGAATGCTTGGATCTTCAAACATACCATGGTACCACCCATTCTTAAAAAAAAGGCAATGCAATGTCGTGGGTGAAGGCAACGTAATAAATGAGATTGAATGCTTGGATCTTCAAACATTCCACGGTACCCACCCATTCTAAAAAAAAGGCAATGCAATGTCGTGGATGAAGGCGACGTAACGAGTCCTAATACTATAGGAAAATTTACTATAGTGATTTTCTATATTAATTTTTATATTTATTTGCTGTCTGGAAAAATTAAAACAGATGTGATATACTATGGTGATGTAAATATTTATTTTCAATAATGAAATAAGCAATTACTTTTTTATGTTATTTATTTTCAATAATGAAATAAGCAATTATTTTTTTTTAGGTTTATTTGCATGAAATACGTTAAAGCTATTTTGAGAGATTAAAAAAGGTTGATGTTATTTGTGGGGCAAAGAAAAGAAATTTCTTTGGGCATTATTATTGAGAAAAAAGAAAAAGTCATTATTATTGAGAAAAAAGAAAAAGAAATTTTGATGGACACACCACTATTAAAAATTGGCATGACTAGGCATGAGAGGAGAAAAATATCATGTGGTAGTTTCTATACAAGGAAACAATTACCTTTGCGAGAGAAAGACTGGTTTAACCTAGAAGATTAGTAGGACGCTCTTAAAGGGTTCATAAAGTGAATCCTAACCAAGATTTATGCACAATTTTCCTAACAACTAGGAGTGGAGCTGAGGGGAACTACCAAAAGTTGGTTCAAGGTTGGGAGCATCATGGAGAAGACTTAGATAAGTATAAGACTAGTTGAAGTAGATTAGATGCCACTGTAGATGTTAGCAGTCTAAAAATAGGATGGTGAAAATGTTGTGGTTGTTGAACATAAATGTAAGGTATCATAATTTCGTATTATTTGTTGGCTAATGATGTACGTAAATGAATAGGTGTTATGACACAGGTCCATCTCCTTATAAGAAGTGGATTTGAATGTGGATGTTTTGGCACAAGAGGTAAGTATATATATATGTATATCTATATTTAATATTAAGGTAGGTTTTGGGCTTATGTGCAGGTTAGATATGCATACTTGTAAAGAATAATTTTCCTTGTTCTTAAGCACAACATAGTCACCAAATAGGGCACTCCTAACCAAATGGGGCTAGGATTCATTAAACCAACAAGAGTCCCCTTGGGGTCCACTAGGTCTCTGGAATAGACATATATAAATATATACATATATATGATAGATACTAAACAACTGATCCAGGTGGATGTTGGTGCCACCCACCTATCCCATTTGGACCCCCACAACTCTCTCTTTCAGTCTTTTCAGTTTCCTAAATTGTAGCACAGTTTACCATTTTTAGTAGCTTTTTGGATCCTGAACATTTGGAGCCGTTTTGAGGCCCTAAACGACGTTTTTGGGAAATCTGGGGGCAACATGGGTCCATGGACCGATGTTACTCTTCCCGAAGTGGTAGTTCTCGAATAGATCTTTCTAATGAGCTATTGTACGCATCAAACGTAGATCGTATGCCAAAGTTACAACCCCGGGAAATTGATGTACCAATTTACCCAAATGGGGCCCACAATTTGGCGTTTCATCTTCTAGGGTTAGGTTTCTGGATGTGAAGGGTTTTCCATTATTTCTCAACAATAAATAGGCCTTTGAGCCTCATTGTAACACAGTTCAGAGGCATGTAGCCACCACATCTCTTCTCAGAGATAAGCTACCATCGCCCTAGCTGGTTTATTTCCATTACTGTTTGTAAGCATATTTCAGTATTTTACATTAATGAAATGAAGTATTATTTCTGATGCATATCTATGTTTATGGTTATCTTTGTAATTTGTTGCATTCTTGTTTAAGTTCAGATCAATGGTATCAAAGCGGTCTATTTTTTCTATGTTTTTCTTTGCATCTCCCCAACGAGGTCGGGATATAAGGAGTTAGGGCTTGAACTGGTCAAACCTTTGCAAGACCAGCCTCGTAAATCCTGACAACCTCCCATGGCGGATGAGAATAAAGATGAGGGGGCAGGAGATCCTATCAAAATCTTGCTTGAAGAAGCCCTCGAGCAATAATGGAATGCGATGATGGACAACTTTGCCTAGATCCTTCAGTGGCCACACAGAGGCGACGCATCGGCTTCCAACAACTACTCTGGAAATGCCACATCGTTTAAGGTACAAGTTAATTTTGAAATCCCCATCTTTGAGGGTCAAATAGATGCAGATGCCGTAGATAAATGGTTAAATCTGCTAGATGGGTATTTTTCTGTTCATGAATTTTCAAGTCGGGAAAAGATTGTTTTTGCTCTTCTCAAAGCAGCCTCCCATGTCAAGGACTAGTGGGAAACCTACTGCAAGCAGAAGGATGAAAGTACAAGCTCATTATTTTCAGTCACACCCACTTGGAATGACTTCCGAGATGCCATCAAGGAGCAGTACTACCCTGTCAAATGCTATGAGGACAAATACATCAAATGGACCACATTGCGGTAGGGACAAGAGCAAGATGTGCCGGAGGTCACAAACATTTTTCATACCCTTTGCACACAGTTGGGTATCAAAGATTCTAAGCTGAATTTGGTACTCAAATACCGCGGTTACCTACACAGATACATCCAAGAAGAGATGGAGTTCTTCAACATCTCCTCACTCAGCACAACATACTGATACGCTGTCAAAATCGAGGAAAAGTTCAAGCAAAAGAAGAGAGACTTTGGATCTGCAAATCCAAAGCCCCAGGGACAAAGCCAAGGCGGGGTGACCCATGACAACCCGTCGAAGCCGCAAGAAAAGAACAACACCACGAAGCCGAAGAAGGACATAGGAAAGTGGTGTGAGTTCCACTAGAGTCCCACTCATAACACAAGTGAGTGTCGGACCAAGCAGTCATTGGTGGCCGAGTTGAAGGCTTCCGAATTAGATGCATGTTCTAACCCTGAGCCAGAACCCAATAAGGGGAATGGCAAAGGGAAGCAGATCATTGATGCAGAGCCCAGCGCGACTGCTGCCACTGCCAAGATCCAGAAAAATGAGCTAGAAGACCCAGAGGAGGGGGAGCGCCTTTCCCACTCACAAATGTGGATGAAGGGTTCATCGTTACAATTCATTGTTGACAGTGGGAGCCAAAAAAACCTCATTTCAGCAAAGGTTGTGAAGTGGTTGGGCCTACCGACTACACCGCACCCACAACCGTACAATATTGGGTGGCTTCATGAAGGGCAAGATCTCAAAGTTCGCCAGCAGTGCCGCCTTCCCTACAGCATCAAGCCCTTCACAGATGAGGTATTGTGTGATGTTACCCCACTGGATGTTTGCGATGTACTATTAGGTCATCCATACTTGTGGAGGCGACATGCTGTGTATGAGTCAAGGCCTCGTGCTGTCATTATTTCTTTGAATAATTCATTATACAAGATACCGCAGGTAGCCCCACCTACTGCCACCTCTTTGATCACTGCTAAGAAAGGCAGAAAGCTCATCTCACAGACTAGGAAATTTATTTTCTGTCTGGTTCTCTCCCAAAGTAAGGGGAAGATCGTTGCTACATCCATGAACCCCACGAAGGCTTCCTCCATGCAGCAGCATCAACATAGGGATACAGTCATGACAGAACACAGGAACAACTTCTCCTCACCCATAGGGGTACCACACAAGCTTCAGGTGGGCAATAAAGTTTGGTTACATCTGCAGAGAGAATGCCTTACTAGAACCCATCACAAACTCAGACCACTCTGACATGGTCCTTACACTAGTACCAAGGCTACGGGCAACAATGCTTTGAAGCACAACATTCCCCCATTCCTTCGCTTGCACCAAGTGTTCAATGTGGACCGACGTCGACCATGCTTCCCACCATTTCTGGACACATCAGAGATTGTAGAACAACTCACCAGAGACCCAGCTTAGCAGAAGCTTCCTGATCTCAGGAAGGAACTCAACGGAATGGGGACCATTGCTTCCTAAGGGGGGAGGAATGATCTAGGTGGATGTTGGTGGCCACCCACCTATCCCATTTGGACCCCCACAAGTGTCTCTTTCAGTCTTTTCAGTTTCCTAAATTGTAGCATAGTTTACTATTTTTAGCAATTTTTCGGGTCCTGAACTTCCGGAGCCATTTTGAGGCCCTAAACGATGTTTTTTTTGGGAAATATGAGGGCAACATGGGTCCATGGATCGATGTTGCTCTTCCCAAAGTGGTAGTTCTTGGATAGATCTTTCTAACAAGCTATTGTACGTGTCAAACGGAGATCATATGGCAAAGTTACAACCCCGGGAAATTGGTGTACTAATTTACCCAAACGGGGCCCACAATTTGGCGTTTCATATTCTAGGGTTAGGTTTTGGGATGTGAATGGTTTTTCATTGTTTCTAAAAAATAAATAGGCCTTTGAGCCTCATTTTGACACAGTTCAGAGGCATGTAGCCACCACATCTCTTCTCAGAGATAAGCTACCATCGCCCTAGCTAGTTTATTTCCATTACTGTTTGTAAGCATATTTCAGTATTTTACATTAATATGAAATGAAGTATTATTTCTGCTGCATATCTATGTTTATGGTTATCTCTGTAATTTGTTGCGTTCCTGTTTAAGTTCAGATCAATGGTATCAGAGCGGTCTACTTTTTCTCTGTTTTTCTTTGCCTGTCCCCAATGAGGTCGGGATATAAGGAGTTAGGGCTTGAACTAGTCGAACCTTTGCAAGACCAACCTCACAAATCCTGATAGCCTCCCATGGCGGATGAGGAGAAAGACGAGGGGGCAGGAGATCCTATCAAAACCTTGCTCAAAGAAGCCCTCGAGCAACAATGGAATGCGATGATGGACAACTTTGCCCAGATCCTTCATCGGCTACCCAGAGGCGACGCGTTGGCTTCCAACAGCTACTCTGGAAATGCCACATCGTTTAAGGTACAAGTTAATTTTGAAATCCCCATATTTGAGGGTCAAATAGATGCAGATGCCGTAGATAAATGGTTAAATCTGCAAGATGAGTATTTTTCTGTTCATGAATTTTCAAGTCAGGAAAAGATCGTTTTCGCTCTTCTCAAAGTAGCCCCCCATGTCAAGGACTGGTGGGAAACCTACTGCGAGTATAAGGATGAAAGTACAAGCTCACTATTTTCAGCCGCACCCACTTGGAATGACTTCTAGGATGCCATCAAGGAGCAGTACTACCCTTTCAAATGCTATGAGGAAAAATACATCAAATGGACCACATTGTGGTAGGGGTGAGAGCAAGCTGTGCCAGAGTTCACAAACATTTTTCATACCCTTGCACATAGTTTTGTATCAAATATTCTGAGCTGCATCTGGTACTCAAATACCGCAGTTGCCTACATAGATACATCCAAGAAGAGATGGAGTTCTTGAACATCTCCTCACTCAGCACAACATACCGATATGCTATCAAAATCGAGCAAAAGTTCAAATAGAAGAAGTGAGACTTTGGATATGCAAATCCAAAGCCCAAAGGACAAAGCCAAGGCAGGGTGACCCAAGACAACCCGTCGAAGGCACAAGAAAAGAACAACACCACGAAGCCGAAGAAGGACATAGGAAAGTGGTGTGAGTTCCACAATGGTCCCACTCATAACACAAGTGAGTGTCAGACCAAGCAGTCACTGGTGGCTGAGTTGAAGGCTTCCAAATCAGATGCATGTGCCAACCCTAAGCCAAAACCTGATAAGGGGAATGGCAAAGGGAAGTAGATCATTGATGTGAAGCCCAACGCCACTGTTGCCACCGCCAAGATCCAGAAGAATGAGCCAGAAAACCCAGAGGAGGGGGAGTGCCTTTTCCACTCACAAATGTGGATGAAGGGTTCACCACTGCAATTCGTTGTTGACAGTGGGAGCCAAAAGAACCTCATTTCAGCAAAGGTCATGAAGCGGTTGGGCCTACTGACTACACCACACTCGCAACCGTACAGTATTGGATGGCTTCACGAAGGACAAGATCTCAAAGTTTGCCAAAAGTGTCGCCTTCCCTACAACATCAAGCCCTTCACAGATGAGGTATTGTGTGATGTTACCCCACTAGATGTTTGCAATGTACTATTAGGCCAGCCATACTTGTGGAGTTGACATGCTGTGTATGAGTCAAGGCCTCATGTTGTCATTATTTCTTTGAATAATTCATTATAGAGGATACTAGAGGTAGCCCCACCTATGACCACCTCTTTGATCACTGCTAAGAAAGGCAGCAAGCTCATCTCACAAACTAGGAAATTTATTTTCTGTCTGGTTCACTCCCAAAGTAAGGGGAAGATCATTGCTACATCCATAACCCCCGCGAAGGGTTCCTCCATGCAGCAACAGCAACAGAGGGATATAGTCATGACAGAACACAGGAACAACTTCTCCTCACCCATAGGGGTACCACACAAGTTTCAGGTGGGCAATAAAGTTTGGTTACATCTATAGAGAGAACGCTTTACTAGAACCCATCAGAAACTCAGACCACTTTGACATAGTCCTTACACTAGTACCAAGGCTACGAGCAACAATGCTTTGAAGCACAACATTCCCGCATTCCTTCGCTTGCACCAAGTGTTCAATGTGGACCGTCATTGACCATGCTTCCCACCATTTTTGGACACATCAGAGATTGTAGAACAACTCACCAGAGACCCAGCTCAGCAGAAGCTTCCTCATCTCATGAAGGAACTCAATGCAATGGGGACCATTGCTTCCTAAGAGGGGAGGAATGATACAGGTGGATGTTGGTGGCCACCCACCTATCCCATTTGGACCCCCACAACTCTCTCTTTCAGTCTTTTCAGTTTCCTAAATTGTAGCACAGTTTACTATTTTTAGCAGTTTTCAGGTCTTAAATTTGCGGAGTCGTTTTAAGGCCCTAAACGAAAGTTTTTAGGAAATCTGGGGGAAACATGTGTCCACGGACCGATCTTGCCCTTCCCAAAGTGGTATTTATCGGATAGATCTTTCAAATGAGCTGCAATATGCGTCAAACAGAGATCGTGTGCCAAAGTTACGACCCCGGGAAATTGATGTACCAATTTACCCAAACGGGACCCACAATTTGGTGTTTCATCTTCTAGGGTTAGGTTTTGGGATGTGAATGGTTTTTCATTGTTTCTAAAAAATAAATAGGCCTTTGAGCCTCATTTTGACACAGTTCAGAGGCATGTAGCCACCACATCTCTTCTCAGAGATAAGCTACCATCGCCCTAGCTAGTTTATTTCCATTACTGTTTGTAAGCATATTTCAGTATTTTACATTAATGAAATGAAGTATTATTTCCACTACATATCTATGTTTATGGTTATCTCTATAATTTGTTGCGTTCCTATTTAAGTTTAGATCAACAATATTAATTGTTTGTTGGAAATGAAATAACTCAATACATGTAAGAATTCTTCAAAGTGAAACATAATATTTCCATATGTTAAAAATATAGATAAGTACACACAAAAACACACACACACACACACACACACACACACACACACATGTATATGTTATGAAGGAACATTACACTAAACCATTACTGTATCAAGAAAAACAAGAAAGATCATATAAGCCACATAGTTGGTCTCCTAAAAACATTACAGAAGAAACTAGCAAATAAAGAAATATTACTATTCCACCATGTATCATAAAAAATAATTTTCGAGATAAAGACTTAACTCTAAAATCAGAATGACAAATTGTCCATAATAGACATAATAAACATACTATGATGAGATTAGCCTACTACAATGATATTCATGGAGCAAATTATATAAAAAAAAATATTTGACCATAACCTTGGAAATATTATCCATAACCATAATCCTCATGTTCGCCTTGGAGCATCCAAAATTAAAATACAATACATAATGAACAATATGTGTTCAAAAGGGAAACCCTCATGTATAAAGTTACAAGGTTTAATAAAGGGTCTATCAAAAGAGGGTTTGTGCTCATACAAAAAGTCTGTCTACAAATCAAAAATCCCAAACGCACACGTTACGACACCCCAAATGTAAGCTACAAGGTGTGACAACTTCTAAAACCTTGATAAAGAATTTAAAGGTAAATGAGAACATATAACGAAAGCAGAGAAGGAAAAGGAAAGAATAAAACCTTGAAAACTCTTCCAGTAAAAAACTCATTACTTGTTAGGTATACCTACGAGAGAAGCATAATGAAGAGTAGAGATACCACATATCCTGCAAAGGAATAGGGTAAATTAGCCCTCGTCCTAAGCCATATGAGTGACCAAATGAAAATTCTTGAGAAATGGCTCTATTAAAATTAGGCTGTGTTGAAAATTGCCTTGAGAAATGTCATAGTAATCCACTTAGAATGGCCACAGCTAAGTTGAAATTTCCATGAATAATTAATGATACAATTAAGTAACCCCTTGTCTTAGAGCTATGCCTCCTAAAAAAACAATTAGAGAAACTTTAGAGTGCATTATAAAGACAACGACTAGTCACATGGCAAACCCAAAATAAATCAAAGGAGAAAAGAAAATTATTTTTGAAAGAATTGCAAAGTGAGAAACTTGGAGCCACACCACTAACTTGTGAATAGTCAGAGTGAAACCTGAGAGGTTACTTGAGCAAAATCAGCAAGAATCCCTTCTAGGGAAGAGTAATGACTCCTTGAGACACACTAGGGTTTTGAAAAAGTTGCAAAGCTCTAATTTGCAAGTGAGACAATAGCAAAATGAACAGCAACAACGAAATAGGATAGATGTTTACCCTAACCGTAACCTAATTTGTTTGCACCATCAACTCTCTAGAACATATCTACACCATCAAAAAAACCCAATTGGCTAGGGTCCATGTAGGCAGTGTGGACCCCAAGCCTCTCAATCAAACCAACCACGTCGTCATCATCACAAATGGAGTGCATAAATAAATACATATATTGCATTTATATTGTATACCTCAGTTGAGCCACATAACATATGGTGAGCACAAAACCATTAGAAGGAATCCATAATAATGCCAAAATATATATGTATGTGTGTATGCATATATATGTTGTGTGATGACATGAATATTATATTGCATGCATGCCTACGTTGAGCCATGTAACATACGATGAATGCAAAACCATTAAAAGAAATACTATAATATATTATATATTATATATATATATATATATATTGTGTGGTGACACAAATAATAATAGGAGTTCGAATATGTATGAGCAGGGTTAATGTTATAAGTGGCAAGCTTACCTAGGAAATGTATAACGTAGTGCTGATTCCTTACATCAAATTAATAGAGTTCTTAATTATCTATATTTTTATGTGTAGTTTATGGATAGGTTTATATAGTTTGAGTGGGCCTAATGGTTACGAGCATGTGTTTCCTCCTAGGAGGTCACAAGTTCAAAACCAAAGGGGGTAGAGTATGTATGCCTTTGTAGATTTAGCAGTGAAATCGATGCATGGAAATGGGTCCCTTGTCCCATAAACAAGGGGGTCTCATGCACAAATTTGATGTTTGGCTTGGTCGTGGCCTTATAATTGGATAATAATATATATACACTTGCCTATAAATGTATCTATGTGATATATGAAGAAAAGGGAAAAATGAACATGGGCACTAAGAAAATAAATAGGAGATATCATGGGATTATTAGCAAAAAAAGAGAGAGAGATTTCTAAAACTTGGTATATTAGGATGGAAACTCATCTTAACGTGATGAATGAAAAATACCTAAGGAAAATAAATGTCTAAAAACTTTTGAAATTAATGCTTTGGGAATTAAATGAGCATGAGATGTTGTTTGATTATGATAACAATGCAGAAATCCAGTAAGCCACAATGTAACCTTATGTGATAATAGTTGAAATAATTAAAATGGATAGTTAGCCTATTTAAATAAAAATTATGATGAGTTTCTAGAGCATTTACATGCATCCATTTTCTATAAAAATGGGAGAGATGTTACATGGGCATTTTCCTTTCATTATCTCCTAATAAAAAAATATTATTTTTGATTCAAAAACGTTTTAAAATGAAATTCTCATGTTTTTAAATAGATTACATTGAAGGAAAATATTGTTAAAAATATGCAATTGCGGTCAAATTCCACTTTGGACTACTCAATTTGTGGAGATAATAGTTGCAATGAATTCCTCTTTTCGAGAATATCAAAATCAATGTAAAGATAAGTCAAATCGAATAAGGAAAAGTGCACTTATGAAGAAATGCCCATGTGTGTATATTTGATAAGGTATGCCCTAAAGCAAAGTGCACCAACTTGGAAGGCTATAAATACAAGTAACCTCTACCTCTTTTAGACACAATGATAAAAACTCTTCTATCTTGGTCATAGGCCTTAGGCTTGTCAGTGAAGGATCACATTCACTTTTGAGGTGAAATTATAGGGTTTGAAGTTCACATCTGTGATTTAGGGTTTTGGGCCCCAATGGCAGGCACAACACAAGAAGGATTCAACCGTAGTCACTCACATAGAAGCTCATCTGTGTGACTATAACCTTCCAGTCACACAGACAACTCTCCATCCATGTGACTTGGAGTTAGGGATTCCATAGTCCAGATCTGACCCCAGTCGCTCACATGCCAGGCTTAAGGGAGAAATTGGGTAGCTATAGTCACTCGCATATCTCCCCCTCTATGCAACCAAGACCTAAAATATGAAATCTCATTATTCCAAATATTTCGATCTATGGGTGCAGTATTTACCAGTTGCTCGGAGACAGTGACAGTTCAATACATGTTCCTGAATCAGGGTTTTGAGTATAAGCATTGTTGGGTTCATTCCATGGATGATGTAGTTGTTTTGTTGAATAGTTTCATAGATGAAGATATAGATCATTGTACTCTATTTTGTTGAATCACTTGATGACCATCTAAGAAGAAGAATAATTTGAAAGGGTTTTCCCCATAGTGTGTTTTTCCTTGGTCTCTAACCAATCCTGATGTCTCTATGTGTGAATGTTTTTCTTCTATTGTTCCTTTATGTTTTGTTGCATTGTTGATGATGATATTGTTCTTAAAACATAGTTGCATATGTTGTTGAATAGTGATGTAAATATGAATAAGTTTAAGATGTTATTGGGTGAACTTAATGTGTTAATGAAGAAATGAAATTATCAAATCAAAGAACAAAATCCCTATGAAAAATTAACATGGTATCAAAGTTGGGCTGAATAAAAGTCATGGAGATCGCCCCTATGATAACCCCATTGATGGAAGCAAGAAGAGGATGGTGGAGACCTAAAGTAATTTTAGGGTTTGAATAAAATCTTAAACAATTTGTGTATTAGGTTTTGATGGATATTATGAAGTTAGGGTTTGAGAGAAACCCTGGTTTACAGGAAAGATTTGAGATATGAAATCGAGAAACCATAGCATGGTCAATGTGAAGATTCTTAAGCACTTGTGACAGATTTGATGAAGCCCTAGATGGGATAACCTCTAGTTGGCCGGGTTGTCGATAAAGTTGGTTGAAATAGTGAAGGCAACATTGTCATATAAACAATAGATAGTGATGGCTCTTGAAGGTTGGTTCAAGAGGGAGAAGATAACCTCTCAATGAGGATAATTTTTCTTTTGATTTATTATGCTCCTCTATATCCTTACTTTTGTTTATACTTATTCATCTAATTATTTTTTTGATCATTACATATAATTCCTACATGTATATTTGAGTATTTGAATGTTTCTAACCTATTAATGAGTTGTGATATGTAGATCCTTCTTGAGGATCATAGCTAGTGTATGAAGAGGCATCTGATGAAAAGGTGACAATGTGCTACAAGTTTCCTATTTAAAATAAGAAGCTGTGCAAGTATCTAAACACTACAAGGTATGTGTGGTGGTATGTTTTAATTGCAAAATTGGATGGGAAGGTAAGCCCTCAAGTATGATGAAAATGTTTTCTTCTTAATTGGATCATACATGTATATGGAGGTAATTTGGATTCATGGCTCTTATGATGAAATGTTGCACTTGGTATTGAACATGTATCTTACTTCTTAAACGTGATGAACTTCTTGATATTGATCCTTGATATAGTGGTATAATTGATGCTTGGCTAACATATACCATTTTGGATATCTTGATCCCATAAATAAGGTTATCATCTTGATTCGAGTAGATGGTAACTTGACACTATTTGTTAGTGAAATGCATGGTAGTCAGGATGATAGAAGTCTAACAATGAGATTGATATTCAAGATCTTTTGTTGGTAATGATTATGTTTTGACGTGATTAGTGATTGTGGCATATGGTAAAATTAAATTCCCTAACTTAATGGATTGAGTTATGTGACAAAGAAGTAATGCTTGTCGTCATAATTCTTGAAGTTTTCTCCTATTATCTCTTTGACTGTAACCCTTGATGACAGATTGATGTCATGATGAATTCGCTGATGATAACATAATATAACCATGATGAATTTGTGATATGGTCTAAATTTATGATCTAACAAAATTTCCTATGCATGATAGCATTATAGATAGGTTGATGGCATGAATGAAGACGACTAAAGTGGCTTCCCATTCAGAGGGAGAATCTCTCCATAAGACCCTTCTCCTATTATCATTTGCATTATATGTATATTGTGTACTATTGAAGTATGATTTATGTACATGAATAAACAAATATCTAATATTCTTAGTCTACAAAAAAGTTATGATATGAGGAGAGTGAAATTTCCCTTACTCTAAACCCAAGTTGCATGGAAGGAGGATTATAGGTGCGACTGTAGTCTCTTGGCTATACGAAAGTAAGGCCAAGGGTGAAACTATAGTCTTCCAACCGCTTTTAGGGAAGGCCTATGGCTGCGTCTATGCCTACTGGACACAAAACTGAAGTTTTGTGCATTAAATCAGATGGTCACCTGAAGGATGTCTGTCCTACAGATGTGGATAAGACAATAGAAAGATCTATGAGTAGGAAAGTTTGAATGTCTACTATAATATGAATATATAGACTGAACTTGTGTTTGTTGGTGACAAGGACATGCATATAGATATGTTTAAAGGTTTATCTACAAGAGTTTGATATGATTTGGTCGTTTAATATAAATAAGTAGTGTTTGGAGTTTTCACATGATGCTTGATAATGACTTAGAACTTTGACTTGATGTTGAGATATATTATGGACTATAGCTGTCACTATGATAGCGAATTTGGAATTTGACCTTATGACCAGTGATTTTATTTAATGACTTGGGATTTGCCTTGATGACAATGTTATATGGGCATAGTGACTTTTAGTGACTAATATTGGTATTCGATAATGGTTTGGTACTAGCCTCCTTATTCCTAGCACAATGGTTGAAGTATTGACAGTTGTGATTTAATATTATGATGCAACCTGGTTGGCTTATTCTCAGTGTATACATTTACATCTTATGATGATGAGGATGACTTGTTGAAGATTGGTTTGATATTTCTTATGACAACTTGTTGGCATGATATTAGATGAAGTCATATGAGAGCTATACCTGTAATATTTGATCTAGCATGTAAACTTTGATAAGATGACTTAGTTTATTTGATTATACAATATTGAGCATATTGGTCTTGGAAAATGTTATGTTTGTAGAGAGAATTGTATAAAGAAGGCTCCTCAATCTTGATGTGTGTGCATTGACAGTTATCTAGTGAAGTCAGGATGATGTGTTGATCAAAACCTGTACTTTAGAAGTGTTCCAAGGTATAAATTTGATTTTGGTTTTGGTTTTATATATTGATGATCTACTATTGACAGGTAATGAGCCTTTGACGATCTAAGTAAGAGGGATATCACTTCTGAAGCTTAAAATAATGGCATGATGAATCGATTTCTAAAGATGGGAAAAAATAATCTATATTGTGAAACTATTGAAAAAGTATTGAAAGGTGGAAAATGTTATGAAACCCACTCACAAAAAGATAGAAAAGATAGATCAACACCTTATAATTCAGACTCTTTCAGGGGGCAACCTCCTTTACATTACACAAATGAAAAATTCTTGGATGATAGTATTGACAATGCCTCCTTTCTATATATAGGAGTCTAAGGGATCATAATATAATCAAGGTCGACATAACAATAACAATGTAAGGGCACAATAATAACAATAGTGGGCTTCTATGGGGCACAATAATAACAATATGGGGACTACATGGGCACAACAATATAATAAGGGGGTTTTACTAATAATAATAAGGGGTTACACTATTAGTATAGGCACCTAACATGCCCCTCTCCTTCAAAAAGTGTTGTCCTCAACACTTGAGTAGTTATTGATGCTTCTATATAAAAATTTTGTCCTCTCATGTGGAATATTCAGCGGGTAAGTTCTTCCACTTGATGAGATACTCTGAAATCGATCGATTTCGTAGCTGTCGGGTTCTTATTTCTGTGATTTCTCCAGGTTACAATATGATTTTTCCTTCCGCATCAAGTTTTGGCAATATTGTTTAAACTGGGATTTTCTGCAACTTTTGAATGAGTGGTCACACTTCTTTGTCCTTCTTCCATTCATCCCTTGCTTCGTTTATCCAATCTAGTTGGATAATAGAAATAGCACAAAACAATGCTTCCACATCCTCATCCTTTCTTGAGAGTACATCTGCAACAACATTTTGCTTCCCTTTTTTGTAGATGATTTCAAAGTCATAATCCAACATATTTGTGACCCATTTTCTCTATTCTTCTAAAGATAATATTTTTTCTAAAAAGTATTTAAGATTATAATGATCCATTTTTACCTTCAAGTGTCTTCCCATTAGGTAAGGTCACCATTTCTTAAGTGCATGTAGTATTGCCAACATTTCCTTCTCATAAATAGCTTGCTTGAGATGTAGCCGTAAAAATACCCAATCACCTACATCAAAACTTCTTTCACTGCAATGTTGATATTATTGTTGTTTCATTCGATTCTACACCAAAGTGGCGTTATCCTCTAAAAGTTGGAGAACTTGTTGTTGATGCTCGATGTGATATGTCACTGCTTGAATCTTTTTCTTCTTAATATGTCCTTCTATCTTGAGAGTTTGAGGAGTGGTAATTTCTTCCAATGCATTACAAGGTATGGTCGGATTCATTTCTTGATGCTCAATGTGATCTTTTACTTCTTGAACATTTTTCTTCTTGATATGTCTTTCTATATTGATAGTTTGAGGAGTGGTAATTCTGGCCAATGCATTAAAATATATGGTCGGCTTCATTTCTTTTTTCTCGATGTGATATTTCACTTCTTGATATGTCCTTCTATATTGAGAGTTTGAGGAGTGGTAATTCTTGCCAATTCTTTACAAGATATGGTCGGATTCATTTCTTCTTTATCTGGGGTTGGTTCCTAGTGTATATACTCTTCTTTTGATTTTTCTTGATCCTTTTCTTCCTCCTCTTCGTAATCTATGTAAAATAATTTCTTCTCAGCACACTTATGACCTTTAGTGTATTTTATATCACAATTGTAACAAAGCCATTTTTCTCTTTTTTCTTCCAATTGTTGTGGTGTAAAACTTGTAGGTTGTGGAAGGCTAGGAGAAAAAACAACTTCCATAATTATAGTCATGAGTGATGGGATTCCTTGTTTCCATAATTTTGCTTTCAATTTTTCTTGCCAACCTGAATGCCTTCTCCAATGAATAAGGTTCCCAAAGAAGAACCTCATGTTGAATGTTATCCTTTAAAGTCCCTATGAAGACATCGATATTTTGCTTCTCTGGAATATAATTTACCCTTATACCCAATTTTTGAAAGTCCTTAGTGTGCTCTTCCATTAAACCCTTTTGTTTGAGATTTCTCAGTTGGCTAAAGAAGGTGTTTCTCTTTGTATCCTCATAATGTGCTATCATTTCCTCCATGAAAATTGATCATGTGACAAGTATTTTACAAGAACAAAGCCCTTTATACCATAAAACTTGATCTGGTTCTAAATATGAAGATGAAATATGTATCTTTTATAACAGTTGCACCTCATGTAGATCAAAATATTGCTCCATCTATAGTATCCAATTTACCAGATCCTTTCCATCAAACTTCCTCATATCGTCTTTTCTTGATTTTAGGAGCTCGATATTGAAACGACTATAACTTTGTAATTTCAGATCTCCAAGTTCTAAAATTGAGTCCTACAGTAGCCCTTTGATCCCTCTTTCTAACCCCACAAGTATGATCAAGATTGGATTTTGCAAGGAAGCGTTATGTCAAATCTCCCATGATGACCTGATTATATACTATTTTAGTAGAGCGAACTTGTAAAAAGTTCCACGTGCCACTGTTTCAACCTTGGGACTTGAAACCAATACAGAGAAAGCTAAAGTCTATCCTCCTTCTGTAGCTTCTTACGAAATTTCAATATTATGCTCAAAGAGAAATTTCTGACTCTTTTCCCCAGGTCACCTGTTTAGAATGTAATTATGGAATCTGCAAAAACCCTCAATTCCTCAGATTATATCTTTGAAAATATAGCGAGAAAATATATGAAATTTGAACCTGAGCTTCACCATGATTTTGAATCAAATGGGTTTTAATTTCAGAGTTTGAACCTTCATAGAAAGAACATTATAGATAAAATTCCACGATGACCATTTGAGATGAAATTCTAGAGCTTGAAAAAACCCTAACTTCCTCAGATAATATCTCCGAAACTATAGTGAGACAAGATCTGAAATTCAGTCCTGAGGTTTAGACTGATTTCTTCTCAAATGGGTTTTTGTTTTAGCTTCTGAAACTTCGTAGTGAAAACCCTATAGCAAAAATTCCACGATGACCTGTTTGGGCAACGAAACCTTAGAATCCAAAGCTCTGATACCAAATGTTATGAAACTAACTCATAGAAAGATAGAAAAGATAGATCAATGCCTTATAATTTGGCCTCTTCGAGGAAGAAACCTCCTTTAAATTACACAAATGGAAAATTCTTGGATGATACAAATGACAAGACCTCCTCTATATATAGGAGTCAAAGGGGTCACACTATAATCAAAGTCGACATAACAATAATAATGTAAGGGTATAATAATAACAATAGTGGGCTTTTATGGGGCACAATAATAATAATATGGGGACTACATGGGCACAAAAATATAATAAGGGGGTTGTACTAATAAAAATAAGGGGTTACACTAGTAGTATAGGGACCTAACAGAAACAAAAATCGTTGGACACTCCGATTGAGTTTCAAGATGTTGTGAAGAGATATTGTTGAACTCAACTTGGCAACCGACAGTTGATTGAAGCATTGATCTTTTAGTTTGGACACCCTTCTATAGATATATATGATGTGCGTAGAACCTGAATGAGTTCATGATTGAGCTACTTCACTCACATAGAGTTTCCATCGAGCACCCTTCAAAATATTTGCATGGGATGATCAATTTTTCTAAGATATTCTTCATATGATATGTGACTACATGGATGTATTGTTGATGTTTGGGATTATTATTATTAATGAGTGCATTTAGGTGTTGCCTTAGTATGAGATTTTCCATGATATTTTTGGATGATAGATCCATAATTTTATGCACAACCAAGGATGAATACAATGTTGCTATCATGGCTAGCTATGTGGCAGGATGAAGAATATCCTTAGAGAGTCGTTTGAGCAAGATTTGAATATGACATGGATACGTTGCGATGACAATGAGTGGGATATGATTCAAAGAGAATACCATAATATAGCTAAGACTGAGTTACCTTCATATATTGAGACAATGTTGTTGTACAAGATAGGCTTAGGCTTTTGGTTAGCACCTCCTTGAGAGGGAGGATGAATGTGGTATTCTTTTGTGATATCTATATATATATATATATATATATATATATATACGTGATCACCATGTTGTAATAACAACAGTCCTCATGTTCATAAATCAAATATCATACTAGAACATAAACAATAAGATATATATATATATATATATATATATATATATATATATATATGATTGTTTATGTTCTAGTATGATATTTGATTTATGAACATGAGACTGTTGTTATTGCAACATGGTGATCACGCTGATACCATATATGAGTATGATGAGAGAATTGTTGATCAAGGAGACTGAGCCAACTCGTCCCCCCTGTCTGAGCTCCTAGGGTGAGGAATGGAAATAGAGGGTGTTGGTGGCTAGATTTTCATACTTTTACTAACCCTTTTACCCTATCCTTTTTACCCATTTCGTGCCATTAGTGGTTAATCGATATCTTAAAACGCATAGGTATACCTCTTGTCATGTCTTTATGGATTATTGGTCAATGAAGCATAGTCGTAGGGGATTATTACGTAAGCTGCTTGCTAATTCAGTTATTTCTATAAATTTGAAGGGAGAATGACAAGGACCATGATTCATTGAATGATATCATCAAAGCTGGTAGCGCCATCCTTGAACATTGGCTGCAATAATGAATCAATCTCTCGATTGACATGCTGTTATCTTTTAATTTCTATTTCGTTATGAAAACCACCATGTAATTAAAGGCTGATAACATCGTAATTCTAGGAACTGTATTATTGTAAAAAGTAGGGTTGCGGGCTATGAAAGTTGTCACTGTTAAGAATCGTTAAGGTTACAAGAGAAATACTCTAACTCTGAGTCTGTAACAACATAATTGTAATGTTTCTTTAATTAAAGATCGTTTGATCTTTTGAGAATATTGTGATTCATTGATCTTGCCACAACATTGATCAAGGAGTTGGGCCCACTCTCCTAACCAGGTGTTGTTGGATTAGATGTGTGTTAGTTTTATTCCCCTGAGTTTATTGTTGTTGTAAATGTTCATGAGTGTGTTGCTGTAAGTTCTACTTGTTGTTATTCTTATTTGTTGTTATAGTTATTGATTGTTGTTATACATTGATGAATTTATAATTAATATTCAATGCTGGGTAGGGAAATTTTGGCCTACACATATAGTGGATGATAACCTTGAAATAACTTGTAGAACCCAGGGTTGAAAATTAAATGTGGATTGGGTGAATTACATGATTCATACTTGAACACCAATAGAGGGCTCCTCAAGTTGAGGGAACTCTGGACAATAGGGTATCACCCCTAGCTGTTACCCATAGGGTTGGAGTAGTAGCTCACCTTATCTTGGTCTTTATATACTATACCCCAGTTGGTATCATACCCACAAGCTGGGCTTGTTGGGATTATCCCTCCCCCTCTAGAAAACAAGTTGAGGAGGTTTGGAGGCATGTGATCCTTACCTCTTGGTATGTCAGGTACCTTGTATAAGCTCATATGATGATGCATATTTTCTACCACATGACTATTGAGGCTCATTGTTAGGAATATTAATAGGAAATAGGATGGGTTGAGTAGTAACTTCCCTATATCACCTATTGCTCGATATGGGTTGTAGTAGTAGTTCCCTGTTGATATTCTAGGTTAAAATATACTCCTTGATATGGTTCCAGGTTGAGATATTCTCCCTAATCATATGCTCTCTGATGATGACATGGGTCGTAAATCTAAATCCATGTCTATATTCTTGGGTAGTAGCCCGCTCATAGAGATTCTGAGTAGTAGGTCACTGAGAGAGATTCCAGGTAGTAGCCCAATGAATAGATGATGGTAGTTTAGGCTTCCCTCTGATGAAAAAATTCTTCTTCTTTTAAATTCGATAATATTCAGTATATGAGCAGGGATAATCAAGAGATAAGAAGGAATAATCATGTGATGAATTGAGATTATTAGTGACAATACATGATGATGAATCATGAGACACTTGACATGCAGGTGGAATTCTCCCTAGTTGAGAGGGAGTGTTAAAAGTAATAAACTGTGGTAAAATTCCACTTTGGATAAATCATTTTATGGAGATAATAATTTCATTGAATCCGTATTTTTGAGAGGACCAAAATCGACCTAAAGATCACTCAAATTGGATAAGGGAAAGTGTACTTATGAAGAAAATCCCATGTGTGCATATTTGATGATGTTGGCCCTAAAGAAAATTGGACCACCTTGGAAGGCTATAAATAAAAGTGACCTCTACCTCATTTAGACACAATTATAAGGCACTCTTCTATCTTGGTTTTTGGCTTTCACAAGAGAGAGGCTCATCTGTGGAGGAACATGTTTGCTCTGAGGTGAAATTGCAAGGTTAGAAGCTTGCGTATCTGATTTAGCGTTTTGGACCTCAGTCACAGGTAAAACACAGGAAGGATTCAACCACAGTCACTCACATAGAATCTCATCCGTGTGACTATAACCTTTCAGTAGCATGGACAACTCTCCATCCATGCGACTACAAGTTAAGGTTTCATAGTCCATATCTAACCCAAGTCGATCGCATGCCAGGATTAAGGGAGTGATTGGGAAGCTATAATTGCTCTCATATATCCCCCTCTGTCTGACCGAGACCTAAAAGATGAAATATCAGTCTTCCAAATATTTTTCTCTATGACTGTAGAGTCTGATAGTTGACCGCAAACAATGGCAGTCCATTACAGGTTTCTAAATCAGGTTTTTGAGTATAAGCATTGTTGGGTTTATTCCATGGATGTTGTTTTTGTTTTGTTGAATTGTTGGATAGATGAAGATATGGATCATTGTACTCCTTTTTGTTGAATCATTTGATGACAATCTAAGAAAAAGAATAATTTGAAAGGGTTTTCCCCATAATGGGTTTTTCCCTAGTCTTCGATCTATCCCGATGTCTCTATATGTGAATGTTTTTCTTCTATTGTTCCCTTATGTTCCACTGCTGCATTGATAATGATGATATTGTTCTTTCTACATAGGTGCATATGCTGCTGAATAATGATGTAAATATGAATAATTTTATGATGTTATGGGGTGATCTTAATGCGTTAATGAAGAAATGAAATTATCAAAGAAAAGAAAAATATAACCCTGTGAAAAATTAACAAATATAATAGGCAAAACCATGGATTACAAAATATCTAATCTGTAAGCCTCAAATAGTGAATTCATAATAATTCATAGTTTTTGTTCTTCATTTACAAATTTCTCTCTAAATTGAAGCATTCACATTAAAAAGCACATATTTCATGCCAAAGAATTTTTTTATTAAGTAACTACTAGAGAAATCATGTAGATGATTAAAAAAACTAAATATTTATTAAATTATATGCAAATATACTTGTAAGTCTTTTTTCTAATTTTTGTACATAATTTTTTTTATAAATCACTTAAATTTGCATAATCCACTAAAAATTATATTCACATCAAAACAATAATAAAATATAAATACAAGAAGCTATGTATCAAAATAGTTAATCAATCTTGGTCATACAATGTATAGGTTGAGTAAATATCTCAACTACACACCAATCTAGGAGGCTAACTAGTTGGAGAGAATCGCTCCACAAATTAGACCTTAGTAAATCTTAAATACTAGGAACAAACTCTTATACTTAGAAAGGATCACAATGAATACAAGTCAAAAGTATTTTTTCTAAGTCCCACCCTTAATGAATACTTGTATCAATCTCAATCGACAAAGTCTAGTTGTGGTCCTAATGTTTACAAACATGATTAATATGTTGATGTCCATATAAAGGAATAACCATCCATCGGAATGCATGGGTAACAACCATTGAAACTACTAGTCTACTAGGATTTCCTTCATTACATGGTTCAATCAACCATTATATCTACATACCTATACTTATAAGTCCCCTTCCATCATTATCACCCTAGGTTTTCTTGGATTACCCATAAGCATGCACCAGGTTTTATTGCATTAAGCTAAAACATGCTTAGGGTTTTGTCAGCTAACCCTCAACCATGCTACAAGACTCATTGTCCACTTCCCTCTCACACTTGTGGTTTTTGGCTTACCATAAACCTACAATACAAAGTGACTTTTGGCTCACCACAAACTTTCTCTTACAAAGTGGTTTTAAGGTAACCCCAAACTTTACAAGGATACACTTACATCACTACAGACTCAAGAACATAGTGATACAAATATTTCAAGGACCACTACAAAAAATCGTAGACTTACTTACTAATGCATGCATGTGACATACTATGAGCTTGATCCTTCTTGTAGCGGCTACAACCACCCTCCAAAATTTTGCTTCGCATGCAAATTTTGGAGCCTATGTTGGATCCTGCAATCGATCATCCTTGGTCACTTGTTGGTAAGCTAATGATCTCAAGCTTCCCCTCCTTGATCTTAAGAGTTTTTCATGTTCTCATCTTTATGCAACATGTGTCATCTTTGGGCATAGGCATTGTTGTTTGTCATGCAAAGGGGATGTTGTTATACTTCAAGGTAAATCATGTACTTATGAGTTGTTTTCATTACATAGACATGTTTCATACTCAGTTCACGCACTCTTGTCACGAAGGTTGTTGCATCAAGCAGAGTATGTTTTATCTAGATGGTCTACGTTGTATCACTAAGTGTCAAGTGTGATCATAGTTGAACCCTATCACTATTCACATATGTTTCAATGATCTAACACTTAGCTCATGTTCCGAGCAACCTAGCCTCATCCAGCTTCCAGAAACTGTGCACCTTGCTTCTATAACCCTCAAGATTTTTCCCTTTCCTATTGTAACCCTCTAGTATGCGGAGACATCGGCCTCCCGTGGCATCCAAAACTACATAGTGGTTTCCTCCAATGTCGTTCCCTCAGTCGAAAGCCACTATCTCCAAAAACTACACAATGTTGTCCCTCAGCTACTCAGTCTTCCTTGTACCCTAAAACTGCGCAGATGTGTCCTCCTAGAACCCATCCCACAGTAGTACCTTCCTGGTAGAAACTGTGCAGTATTGCCTCTAAGCTGCCGAGGCTGCACTGCAATAAAAAACTGCATAGAGGTGTCCACTCAAGACCCCATCCTGTAGTAGTGTCGTTTTCCTTAAAACTGTAGAGTGTTGTCCAAGCTGTCATGTCTATCTTGCATACAAATACTACGTAGGATGGGCCTCCCAAGGACTCATTCTAGTAGTAGTCATTACCCACTGAAACTGCATTGATCTATCTTTCAATGACTATAGGGAAATGTGACAAGCTAAGATCACTCCCAAGGATTTTAGGAGAAGGACCAAGAGGCTAAGTGATGGAAAGAGATTCAGACTGTAATTCCATTAGATGCATGATCATCTTGAGGGTAAGTATGGCAAGTAAAGAACACCTTTAGAAGTACAATCTCTTAGTTAAGTTTGCAAGAATTCTTATCATTGTCATATCATCATGTCTTTAGTAACATACATGTGTGCAAACACAAAAGTCATTTCATGTGTTTCCTCTACATGTCTTGCTTCCTTTTCACTTGTTTGACCAACTTTCATCTTTAGTATGTGGAATGGTATGTCATGCTTGTGACCTTGTTCTGGTGATGTTGAAGGTTTGTCTTTGTGCGTATGAGTTTCATTCGCTATGTAAACATCTATCGCACTCACACAAAAAGCTGTAAAAAATGTCACACAAGTGTCGTCATAATTGTTCAATGATCTATCTCAAGTGTCGTACTTGTCGCTCTCAACCTTTAGATAGTCACACTAAGACATGCTATCTTTTTTGCTTGGGGTGTCTTGTCATCGAGCTGTGTTGAGTGTGTGTTCGCAAGGTCATGTATAAAAAAGTTCACTCACTCACACACTTATCCATTTTTTTTGAAAATGTATCGATTGGACCACCCTCCATCAATCAGACCTCCACTGAGCTACACTGCGCAGTCTCAGCCCTTAGTGACCAAGCACTATTTCCCAGAACTCTGCAGAGCTTGAGGGTGCCCTCTAGGCAATCTGCACTATGAAATTCTCGAATCAACACAGTTGACCGTCACCCAGAACAACGCAAAAGTTTCCCAAGAATCCATCTCAGTCTGTGCTCCCCGCAACCCTATCCATCAAGCCTCATGCTGGTCAACCAAAGATTTTGACTTGCATAATGACCCAGGGCCGCACTCATCTCCAAACCTGCACAGAAGTTGTCCAGCCTACCTGGGTAAAGAAACTGTACAGAGATGCGGGATAGGCACCCGTTGCCTATTAATGCATTGTCTCGAGAATTATGCAATTTTTCTAGGTAGTCCCCCTACTGGTATGCTCTCCACTCCTCTTGAAAGCTGCGATGTTTTCATTGACATTCCACCTGCTGCCTGACACATTGCTTAGCTTAGAAACTACACAGTCATGTCCTGCTTGACTGCCTCCTAGAACTACACAATTCTGACCAGCAGGCTCCTACATCCTGATCCTAGCCTCCTCTAAAGAATTGTGCAATTTTCACTTCCAGTGCCTCCTGTTTCCTGCACTGCCTCCCCCAAAAAAACTATTCAATTATGCCTCCTGGTTCATCCATATCCTGCAAATGTCACTATTTTCCGGACTGCACAACCCAACTGCTCAGTGACCTCTGCATAGTTTTTCCCTCAGTGCCTTGGAACGTTGCATCCTCGCCTGACCTATGCTCTGCACTATTTCAGAGCCTTGTCCTCTCTCCTGGTCACTTGGACCCAGAAATGAAAGACAATGCATCATGGTAGACTAGGGGATTTTGTGAATTTGATGTCGTCTATTCATGAGTGATTGTAGAAACAGGTACATGAATGAGACATGGCACGACAACGAACGAGATGAACAAGGAGTGCATTATAGGAGACTTGCTCGTGGTTGGAGGAAAACACGAAGCATACCAAATAGTAAGTGAACGATACACATGCAAATGCATGAACCATCAAGCAGACACCAAGACCATTGAAGACTCGATGGACTTTGCCATGTGGAGGTGAAGCTATGGTACACCACAAGCACACTCATCACTTATAAGAACAACAACTTGAGACGAACAACACAACCAACATGTGCATACCAACAATGTCATGAGTTGCCTTAGCCACATCACTACATTGGGTCATACTTGTGTAATCAATGTAATGTAACGTGGAAGTCTAAGAGACCCATGAATGACGTTAAGAGTCATGTAAGTCGAAGAGTCATGTAAGTTGAATAATCATAATGGAAGTTGAAGTTTCACAAGGGTCAAGTTCACCCTTGGTTATATATACCCCTCATTTGTACATGAAAAAGATTTTTCATCTTGGCTCCTCCCACATAGCCTTCAGAATATCTAATATTTTCTTTGAGGAGAGAGAAGTGGCTCCAACGCTCCACTATGGGGTTAGTGATGTATGGTGTATGAATGTGTCTTGGAACTTTTGCTTAATTTAGATGCCTATCACAGGCCAACACGTTTTCACACTTGTATTGTATTAGTTTGTAAGACTATTCTTTGGATGCTTGTAATGCATGTTTATTTAACTTGTACTAAGATAGTTGAACTGTTTTGGTTTTTTTAGTGCATATGTTGTTGGAAATTCATTGCAAGCTAAAACTGTGAAGATGTGTCCTCCAAGAACCCATCCCACAGTAGTGCCTTCCTTGTAGAAACTGTGTTGTATTTCCTCTCAGTTTCCTGGGCTGCACTGCACTCAGAAACTGCGTAGAGGTGTCCTCTCAGGACGCCATCCTGCAACAGTGTCTTGTGCCTTAAAATTACATAGTGTTGTCCAAGTTGTCCTATCTGCCTTACATGCAGAAAATGCGTAGATGGGCCTCCAAGGGCCTCATTCTGACAAAAGTCATTGCCTGCTGAAACTGCACTAATATATCTTTCATTGACTACAGGAAAATGTGACAAGCCAAGATTACTCCCAAGGATTTGAGGAGAAGGACCAAGAGACTAAGTGATAAAAAAACGATCAAGACCACAACTCCGTCGGATCCATGGTCATCTTGAGGGTAAGTATGGTAAGTAAAGAACACCTTTCGAAGTACATCTCTTAGTTAAGTTTACAGGACTACTTGTCATTGTCATATCATCCTGTCTTTAGTAACATGCATGTTTGCAAACACAAAAGTCATTTCATGTGTTTCCTCTACATGTCTTGCTTCCTTTACGCTTGTTTGACCAACGGTCATCTTCAACATGTTGATTGCGATGTCATGCTTGCGACCTTTTTCTAGTGATGTTGAAGGTTTGTCTTTGTGTGTATGAGTTGTGTTCGCTATGTAAAAATCTATCAAGCTGACACACGAAGTAGTAAACTATGTCGCACATGTCATCGCAATCGTTCAATGATCTATCTCAAGTGTCACACTTGTCGCTCTCAGCCTTTATACAGTCACACTGAGACATGTTGTCAAGTTGGCTTGAGGTGTCTTACCTTCGAGTCATGTTCAGTGTGTGTTATCAAGGTCATGTATACACGAGTTCACTCGCTCACACACTTAGCCATATTTCCAAAAATCTATCGAAAAAACCCCCTCCATCAACCAGACCTCCACTAAGCTGTACTATGCAAACTTAGCCCTCAGTGACCAAGCATTGTTGCCCATAACTACACAGAGCTTGAGGTTGACCTCAAGAAAGTCTGCATTGCACAATTCTGGAATCAACCCAGTTGACTATCACCCAAAACAGTGCAAAATTTCCCCAAGAAGCCATCCCAGTATGCTCTCCCCGCAATCCTATCCATCAAGCCTCCCGCTAGTCAACCGAAGATTCTGACTTGAGCAGTGACCCAAGGCTGCACTCATCTCCAAAACTGCGCAGAAGTTGTCCATGCTTCCCGCCTACATTGCATGAAGAAACTGCACAGACATGAGGGACAAGCACCCACTTCCTGTCATTGCATTGTCCTGTGAAATTGTGCAGTTTCGCCCGACAGTCCCCCTGTTGGCCTGCTCTCCTCTCCTCTTGAAAACTAAATAGTTTTCATTAACAATCCACTTATTTCTTAACACCCCATTCAACACAGAAACTGCGTAGTCATGTCTTGCTTGACTGCCTCCTAGAACTTTGCAGTTCTGACCAGTAGGCTCCCGTAGCCTGATCCCAGCCTCCTATGGAAAACTACATAATTTTCACTGCCAGTGCCTCCCGCTGCTAATTCTTTCTCCCCCAAAAAAACTACGCAATTCTTCCTCCCAGTTGAGCCATATCCCATAGATGTCACTATTGTCCTTAACTTCTCAACCCATCCTCTCAGTGACCTCTGCGTAGTTTTTCTCGATAATGCCCCGGAGCCTCACATCCTGGTTTGACCTGTGCTCTGCACTGTTTCAGAGCCTTGTCCTCTCTCCCAGTCACCTGCACCTAGAAACGAAAGAAAATGGATCATGGTAGACTAGGAGATTTCTGGATTTGATGTCGTCTCTTTATGAGTGATTGCAGAAACAGGTACATGAATGAGACACGATGCAATGACGAACATAATGAACAAGGAGCGCATGCTAGGAGACTTGCTCGCAGTTGGACGAACACATGAAACATACCAAGTAGTAAGCAAATGAGACACATGCACATGAAAGAACCATCAAGCGAACACCAAGACCATTGAAGACTCTGTGCACTTTTCCATGCAGAGGTGAAGCTATGGTACACCACAAGAAAACTCATCACTCAACAACACAACAGCTTGACACGAACAACATAGCCAACATGTTCATACCATCAGTGTTATAAGTCACCTTGGCCACATCACTACTTTGGGTCATACTTGTGTAATCAATGTAATGTAACGTGGAAGTCTAAAAGACCCACAGATGAAGTCAAAGAGTCATGTAAGTCAAAGAGTCATGTAAGTCGAATAGTCATGATGGAAGTCGAAGAGTCACAAGGGTCATGTTCAACCTTGGTTGTATATATACCCCTCATTTGTACATGCAAAATACTTTTCACCTTGGCTCCTCCCACATAGTCTTGAGAGTCTGTAATGTTTTATTTCAGGAGTGAGCAATGGCTCCAACACTCCACTACTGGGGTTAGTGATGTATGGTGTACGAAAGTGTCTTTGAAATTTCTCTTAATTCAGATGTCTGTCATAGGCTAGCACATTTTCACACATGTATTGTATTCGATTTTAAGACTATTCTTTGGATGCTCGTAATGCATGTTGATCGAACTTTTACTAAGATAGTTGAAAGATTTTTTTTGTTTTAGTGCATAGGTTCTTGGAAATGTGTTATATCAGTTGTTATCATTGTGTCACCCAAGTGGACTACTCCACTAGACACTAGATAGAATCATTCTTGTAAACTTGTTATAACGACCATGACAGTCATGTGGACTACTCTGTTGGGTGTTGTACATGATATTTGTTCACCATCTTGTATGTGAATGCCACATCCGTGTGGACTAATTTGCTAGAATTTGGGAAAATATTGTTGTGTTGTGTGTCTCTACCTGACTTTGGACTACTCCCTTTCAACGTGAGACTCAACCTCACCCTTCCCCCTGTGCAGTGAAGGAAAGTAGACACAAGTTACACTAAGCACTCACCAGGCACATGAACCTCGATGTTTGAAGACTAAGTATACCACTCTCATGTGCTAACAAGCAAGATCTATGCCATATCTTTAACATAATGGCAACTCGACCATCATACTGGATGGGACTCCTACACCAAATGTGTGAGGTCTAGTTGGGACTTCATACTTTGGATATCCTCTAACTGTTGGCGAATCCAAGACTGTCAACAAGCCTATTCCACAAACTCACACAAATTTTCTCTTTGTTTCCCATCATCACCAAATTTTCACTAATGTTGTTACACCAACCAATATATGTTGCACTTGAAACTTATTATCTAAAACAGAGTGCCTTTAGACTCCTCTTTCATTTTCTAGTTAAATTGTTTTCCTAGATTCACCTGTGATTTGTTAAAGTAGCTAATTCTAACCAAACAACTCTATTTATTTAGCTAATTAGCTCCATGTAAATGTTTATAATTAAAAAACACTTATAAGTATCCCTGTAACTTGTTCTTCTTCGAAGTTTCTAATTAAAGAAATTAGAAACAATTCTAACCATTTACAGTTTTGCATTAAGTTGATGAGACTCAATGTGTTTATGTTCCCAAACTGCAAGTAAATTCATAAAAAATACTTTTCATTTTACCATGACTGAAGATTTCCATAATCTAATTACCATTGGTGGAGTCTAGCATTGTGAAGTGCTTTCGTGCCCATTCATGACATTGAGTTTTGTTGGGAGGTATAAATGCTAGATTTACACCCACATTTAAATTGCAATCCGAGGTCGTAATACTTAGAAATGTAGCACAATATATTCCATAATACGACCTTAGGGATTTGTAAAATCAAAATCCTAAAAGCAGTTCGAGAAGGAAATCATTTAAGAGAAGACATTCCAAAGTAAACACACTGCAACAAATAAAGAATGCAAAGCTTCTTAAAAGACTATTGCTACGCTCCACATATGAAAGCATGAAACAAATTCAATTTCACTATTTTAAAATTTGTACTTAAAATGCTTCCTTCAAATGATTATGGAAAGGAATCATAAGGGTATGGAAATATTCAATCCATAATTTAAATTATTTAGCGAGGATATCTTCAATTTGCTGGACACTTTGCTGATGTTAAAAATGGATTCAAACTAATCTTGGTATTTAAATAAATGTCATTGTCTTAAAATTCCAAAATCAATTCATATGATAGTTCATAAGTGCCCAATAATATGAATAATGAATTAAATGAAAACTTTGTTGATCACATACCATTATTATCCCCGTCTTGAATCCCTGCAACTCAAAATCTGTTTCGTTATCACTTGAAGCACTTGTTATCTCTACTGTAGTTTTAATGTAATTACTGGAACATAAATAAATCCTAAAATGACATTGGTATTAAATTTATCAAACCTATGCAACTAAGAAATCATGAAATGGCAGAGCAGAGTTTAAATCACACTACACAATTCAGGAAATGAAATATAGTCAAATGAATTACACAAGCATGTAATAAAATGCAGTGAATTAAATATCATTAACAGGAAATAAAATGTAATAGAATAAATAAACCCTAAGTAGTCTAGGTAATGAATTGGTTGATGGGCCCGAACAACCAAGTCGATCTTACTCTAAAAATAAAATCAATGCCCCATCTCAGAAATTCGAAATAGCGTGGAAAATATAAATTAATCACAAAATCATATTGCTACTGAAACCAAATTACATGAATGCTAAATAATTAAATTTTGGGCTCTAGTGGTCCCCTCCAGGGATCATTCCACCGGGTTCAGATTCCTCTCATGGCACAATTGAAATGCAGACTCTACAAACACTGCAATGTACAGGTTTAATTTCCACATAGCCTAGCATTCTTATGTGATCCCAACAATCCCCTATTAGTGTAGAACAATCTCTCTTATATAGTGGTAGTGCTGCTCTAATTAAATAGATCGATTATTACATAGCATATAAATTTTATAATTTTTGGTTAATATTAATTGATTAAAATGAGAAAAAGAAGATTTTCTTCCAATTTCGAGCTTCAGTTTGTGCAATCCCAACTTCTGGAAGTAATTTGACTTCATCGCATTGGTGGCAAAGGTAACACGCAACTGGCGAGCTCGAGTCCGCCATCATCCTCATCACAGTCCTTTCAAAAATCGTTCTTCTAACCTTGCACATAGTTGGGACCCATATACCTATTGCAACTCTCACAGCAAAACACGACCAAACCGCAAGTAGATTTCCAATACTGTGTTTGGGAGTGACCCCAATCGAGAGACTTTGATGTTGTTCATCTCTTTGAGGGTTAGGCCAATCATTAATACGGAATTTTGAGAGATTCAGAAGGGGCATACGAACTGCAACCACATATCCAATCATGTAATTGACTTCCTTGGCCGAATCATTTCTACTTGAATATTTGAAGAAATCACCACCGCTTGAGATGCTAGGACGTTGAATGGGTACGATAAAAGTTTTAGGATTCTGTTTCCTTTGCTATTGGAGTAATAATATTTTTCTAATGACGATGATTCTTAATTAGACCATCTGGGAATATGTTGCCATAATAATTCCTCATACCATAGTGACATATGAGTAGTTCCAGTGGAAAATTCAATGAGGAAAATAATGCATTTCTTGGCAATTGTTACTTTACGATCAGGCATTGATACAACAATATTAGGTACAATTTGTTTCCAGGATTCCTTGACAATGATTATAGCAGGTCACCAATGATGGCCATTACCATAAAAATGACATTGTGTGGGTGTTGTTCAATAATCTCTGCACACAATCTCATTTTGAGACTCAGAAAAAGGTGCAAAATGCAGTTCTCCATATTTGTCATTGAACTCAAGCTGGTTCTTATGTTCATGAGATGAATCTGTACTCAAATGTGTTTTAGGAAGAATTCTTACATTGTTGGTATGAAAATTGTTAGTACATGAGTTATTCATCTGCCACCGAGAAGGCATATTATAATTGATATTTACACAAAATATTCTTCAAATTAATTAATAAGAAGAATTCATAATTTAATAGCTATTACCTCTGAATGCCTCTAACTATCAGCTTGATAAGATAGTAATGATTAAAAACACTAGTCATAAGCATAGAATTATTTGATAAAAATCGTAAAAATCTGGACAAAAAGGCAGCTCAACATCCCCCCACGCTGATCTTCTCGCACGTCCTCGTGCAAGCCAAACCATTAAATGAGGAAACCATGAAAGAAGGGAAGGGAAATGTTTAAAGATCAAACTATGCTTTTGATAAGAGTGTCAACAAAAATTTCGGTAAGTAAATATGAATATGCCTGGTATTTTAAAGCACTCATTAGCCTGTAACATAACTATTGCAATGCCCACTAAAACCATGTTACAACTCTTATCAAAAGTAGGAATTATAAAACAAGATCAGGTACAAAAAGGAGACATTATGGAGAAAGAGTATTGCACATACCTGTTGTCTTGTCATAATGAATTCTCTTTTTCGCTTCTACCTAGAGTCTTATGATAAAGATCAAGTTTTTGCTGAAAAGGTGCAATTTCAAGAAAACTACCACAAGGTTCCTGCTCCTACCATAGAAATCTTATACCTAGACTGTGTAGCACGTTTTGAGAGGTAACCACAATCAATACACATGGTTGTCAATCAACACCTTGTGAGTAGTCGTCATTGAGTAATTTATCACTCTAATTAAAATGAGTTATAATGCCAGAAAAAGGAAAAAATTAAGTAATATGACACTTTCTTGGACCAATCAGTAACATCTTTATTGAACACTCTAAATTTCATTGTCATCCTGATTCAAAACTAAATTTCTCCTTAATCAGTACAAAGAATTACCTTCACTAAGGGTACCACATCATTAAATATTCCTGACTTTTGAAAAATAGAACTCAAAGCATCATGTTCAAATCACCTTACAACCATTGTCCAAGAATTAAAATAATGAGTTTCAGGGAAGGAGAAGGATAACCAAGAAAATCATAGTATATGATCAACTTTAATACCACAGACATGGCCGTACTGCCCGCAAGTGTCTATAACCTTGGCAGGGATGTCTTTTAACCCAAAAAAATGTTTGTGTCCCACTTACTAGATATAGATTCAAAGTTAACTTATTTGACTTTTAGATGAAGGCCACTGTCCTGGCTTGGTAACCAACTGATGGTTGTGCCACTCACAAGAAGTAACATGGATGAACAGGCCACATGTGATGATACCTCTTGTCTTCCAGCTTTTGGCTGAAAGTCATTACCATGGCTTTGTGACCAACAACAACAATATCATGCATGTTAGGTCCCATGATCATGGTAGGTCGTCTCATCACAAGACCTCCTATCCTCCCCTAAATCTTTTGTAAACTTTGATTATGATTAGCCTTAAAGGTTACTTAATAAGTGGGGAACCAGATCTACTCCTTAAGAGTATGGGTTGGCGTGAAAAGTTTTTAATAACTAATCATTACTGGCTAGTTCCTCTATCCTAAAGAATTGTTGAAAATACCACAGATAGTGACTCAAAGATTATTGAGTTAATAATCCTAGTGTTCTCATGAATAGCTCATTATGATCTTTACAAGAGTGGTCCACCATAGGGGGATCTCCAATAGTACCTTCTAAGGGAAACTGAAAAGTATATATGTTAGATGAAAACTCATTATAATGATTAATCATGGTTACTTTTGAAAAATCATGAGGTATTAGAGTGAATTCTACTCAACAAGATTCGTCACAGATGTGTGTGTTAACAACTAATATGGATGAAAAGTAGTTTCAATGGCAATTCTTAGAAAGTCAAAAACCCTAATAGCATTATTATAACAGCTTTATTAATTTATTCTTCTACCTTACTCTACCCTGAGAAGTAGAAGACTCCCTTTTATGTATAGGGGTACTTCCAATGCATCCACATGTACAAGAGAAGGACAATTATACTCATGTTCACATTTGAAAAGTATATACGAGAAAATACCAAAACATGAGGTACCAAATGCACTAACTGATGTGATGCTACAAATTGCTAAATGATAAAGGAGAAGTGGATACCGATAGTAATTTGGAACCAGGATTATATGGGAACCATATAATCTTGGTTACTTGATTCATGGGAAACATCTAGCGCATCATGCAAATCCTCCACATTTTCTTGTCTATTCTGTAAAGTGTAGGCCAGATCAAATAGATGTTTTGCTTCTAATGGCTTCTTCCTCATCATGCATGATCCATAGCTTCTCGGTCTCCTTAGGAAGATCTTCCAGATCTTCATGAATCTTCTCTTCTAGAGGAATAAAACTTTCTCTGATTGATGCCAAAATGTGATCTTTCTGTGAAGCAGAGACCCAAACTTCTGCTAGAATTTCAGATAATTATTGGAATAACATCACACTTCTTGACATTTTCTTGCTAGCACCAAAACTTCAAATCTTTGTTTACTTGGACACCCAAACTTTGGAGTGACACAAACAAAAGTGGATGTGTGTTTCTTCACTCATGTCTTACCATCATCTCTGCCCTCTAGTTGCCCTACGATGGTAAAAAAGGGAAAAAATAAATCAATTTATCTCAATTGTAGTAAAAGAAAACAACCACACTTTGCACTAAAGAAAATCACTCATTTGCAGTAAAGAAAACTTGGCCTATGAGATTTCTGGTAATACTGTCCATATGCTTGAGTGAGAAAGGGGAATCTCATTAATCAAAAAATTCAATTGCGAAAAGAAATCATAACAAATCATGAGGCCTTATCCTATAATGCCTCCTCGGCAACGACACCAAAATGTTGGGAGGTATAAATGCTAGATTTACACCCACATTTAAATTTTCAATCTAAGGTCGTAAGACTTAGAGATGTAGCACAATATATGCAAAAATACGAACTCAGGGATTTGTAAAATCAAAATCCTAAAAACAATTCGAAAAGTAAACACATTGTAACAAATAAAGAATCCAAAGCTTCTTAAAAGACTACAGCCACAGTGCAAATATGAAAGCATGAAACAAAGTCAATTTCAATTATTTTAAAATATGTACTTAAAATGCTTCTTTCAAATGATGCTGGAAAGGAATCATAAGGTATGGCAATATTCAATCCAGAATTTAAATTATTGACCGAGAATATCTTCAAGTTGCTGGACACTTTGCTTATTTTAAAAATGTATTCAAACTAATCTACATATTTAAATAAATGTCGTTGTCTTACAATTTCAAAATCAATTCATATGATAGTCCATAAGCTCCCAATAATCTCAATAATAAATTAAATGGAAACCTTGTTGCTCTCATACCATTATTATCCTTGTCTTGAATCCCTACAACTCAAAATATGTTTTGTTATACAATAAACTGAATAGGGCAATAGTGCAAATGAGAAAATAATCACTCGTTATCTCTACTCTATTTTTAATCTAAACCTATGCAATTAAATTTATCACACCTATGCAATTAAGAAATCATGAAATGATAGAGAAGAGTAAATCACACTACATAATTCAGGAAATAAAACACAGTCAAATGAATTACACAAGCATGTAATAAAATGCAGTGAACTAAATCACACTAACAGGAAATAAAATGTAATAGAATAAATAAATCCTGTGTAGTCTAGGTAAAAAACTGGTTGATGGGCCTAAACAACCAACTCGATCTTACTGTAAAAATAAAATCAATACCCCATCTCAAAAATTCGAAATAGTCTAGAAAATATAAATTAATTGCAAAATCATATTGCTACTAAAACCAAATTACATGAATGATAAAGAATTAAATGTTGGGCTCCAATGGTCCCCTCTAGGGATCATTCCATTGGGCTCATATTCCTCTCATGGTGCAATTGAAATCCAGATTCTGCAAATAATACAATGTATAGGTTTAATTTCCACTTAGCCTAGCGTTCTTCTATGATCTCAGCGATCCCCTATAAGTCTACACCAATCTCTCTTATATAGTGGTTGTGATGCTCTAATTAAACAGATTGATTGTTACATAGTATATAAATTTAGGATTTTTGGTTAATGTAAATTAATTAAAATCAAAACAAGAAGATTTGCTTCCAATTTCGAGCTTGAGTTGGTGCAAACTCAGCTTCTGGAAGTAATTTGAATTCATCGCATTCCTGGCATAGGAAATGCACAATTGGTGAACTCGAGCCCACCATCATCCTCGTCATAGTCCTTCAAAAAATGGTTCTTCTGTCCTGGAATATAGCTGGGACCCATATACCTATTGCAACTCTCCCAACAAAACACGACCAAACCGCAAATCGATTGCCAATGCTATGTTTGGGAGTGACCCCAATCAAGAGACTCTGATCTTGTTCATCTCTTTGAGGGTACCGACCAATCATTAAGATGGAATTTTGAGAGATGCAGAAGGGGCATTCAAATTGCAACCACATATCCAATCATGTATTTTCCTATCCCTGCCCGAATCATTTCTACTTGACTATTTGAAGAAATCACCACTGCTTGAGATGTTAGGACGTTGAATGGGTATAGTAAAAGTATTAGGATTCTACTGCCTTTGCTATTGGAGTAATAATATTTTTCTGAAGATGTTGATTCTTAACTAGACCATCTGGGAATATGTTGTCACAATAATTCCTCATACCATGGTGACATACGAGTAGTTCTAGTGGCAAATTCAATGGGGAAAATAATGCATTTCTTGGCAATTGTTAATTTAGGATCAGGCATTGATACAACAATATTAGGTACAATTTCTTTCCAAGATTCCTTGACAACGATTATAGCAATTCACCAATGATGGTCATTACCGTAAAAATGACAATGCGTGGGTGCTATTCAATAATTTTTGTGCACAATCTCATCTTGAGACTCGACAAAAGGTGCATAACGTAGTTCTCCATCTTTGTCATTGAATTCAAGCTACTCTTGTTCATGAGATGAATACGTACTCAAATGTGTTTTAGGAAGCATTCCTGCACTACTGGTATGAAAACTATTAGAACATGACTTATTCATCTGCCACCAAGAAGGCATAATATTATTGATATTTACACAAAATATTCTTCAAATTAATTAACAAGAAGAATTCATAGTTTAATAGCTATTACCTCTGATATCAGCTTAATAAGATAATAATGATTAAAATCACTGCTCATAAGCATAGAATTAGTTGATAAAAAGCGTAAAAATCTGGACAAAAAGGTAGCTCAAAAATTTTAATTCAACAAGCTTCATAGGGAAGATCCTTCCCACGACTTGTGACATTGTTCTTTTTCAAATCAATGAACAACTCATGCTTCCTCCACACATTGGTTTGGTAATTCGTTCTTCCTCTACACACTAGTCTGGTGTTTGCTAATAAAATACAAGCCTATAATTCCTCACAAGTTGGCCATACAACACATTCCAACGCAGTCTCCCTCGTACTTCAGATGAAAAAATGTGGGTAATCGCATGAAATAGGTGTTAAACTATATACTCCAAAAGACCCCATAATCACTCATCAACAATTTATTTGAACCAAATTATTAACAAAACACATCCCAACAAAGTCTCCTTCATATATTAAAGATGCAAAAAATATGGGAAATCAAATGAGGTCCGTGTTAAGATATAAGCTCCAAAATACCATAGGAAATCACTAATCAACACTTCATTTGAACACAATTATTAGTCCCTCCAGTATGTAAGTTGTCTTAAAAAAACCAACATCGACGCAGGACAAATGTGGAGAGAACTAGACCAAAAACGTTATGCATATTAATGAAGAATGTTGGTTTAATATAATATAATTTGGAAAATTTTTAGAAATACACAAAGACGGCATCGAGCACTCGCAAATTCTCCACACACAACAATCACGACTTCTCCACACACAACAATATTGGTGTGCTTCTCCCATGTGTAGAAACAAATGCACAAAGTTTGGCAATCTATGTCTATAGAGAGGCTCTTTGGTGCCAGTATTAACTCTTCGTAGAGCTCGAGCTCACACACAAAATTTCTCAAGTCTGTAACTTGCACTCAGAGCTTCATGCAGTTGCCACAAACATTTCATTTCCTTATGTAAATGATGGACAAAAACCGCACTCCAAGCACAACAACAATACACTCTCAACAAACACATATACTCTCTATTTCCCTGATCCCAACCATAAGGGGGCCAAGCCCAATCCCATACGGGCTTTGATACCAGCTTAAATTTGCATAAGCCACTCAAAATTATATTGACATCAATATATAATACAGTATAAATACAAGAAGCTATGTCTCGAGATAGCTAATCTATTTTAGACATTCAAATTTCTTGGTTAAGTGAATATCTCAACCACACACCAATCTAGGAGGCTAACTAGTTGGAGAGATTATCTCAACCAACTAGACCCCAACAAACTTCTAAACACTAGAAAGAAACTCTTATACCTAAAAGGCGTCACAACTAAGACAAGTAGGAATTATATTTTCTAAGTAAATCTTACATAAATAATGGAACCATATGACTTGAATAGAGAATTGGTTGAACTTTTAATAAAGATATTTTTTAGATACATAATTGTCTTTCCAAATTTGCCTGTAAAATTATGTTTTTCACTTTTTCAAATTATTTAATGCAAAGTTTAAAATCATTTAAAATTTTAATTTATGAAATAATTTTTATAATGTTTACAACATAAATGGTTTAAATTCTTATATATATATATATATATATATATATATATATATAGAGAGAGAGAGAGAGAGAGAGAGAGAGAGAGAGAGATGAATTAAAAAAAATATTATTATTCTTTTTATCCAAATTCAATTTTTTATATAAATATTTAAGTTATAACAAGTATATATAATTTCTCCTAATGGAGTTTAATGATGGATGGAACGGGGCTTGGAGCAAAGTTCTCACCACCATCGAGCTTGTAATTTCACATTTATGAAGGAAGGATGTAGCGAGAGTCCCAAATGCACGAGCATATAGTCCTATAGTTGGTAAAGGGTTCATGAATTAGTGTTGATGTCTCGTGAATTCATTTGTGGAGGAAGAGTAAGAGATGAGGTGAGGTCCTTGGTCTCCTAGAGTAAATTGTTCGTAAAGGTGGTCTGTGTAGAGGTTTTTGTGTTGTGGGTAGAGAAGGTCTATCTTGGGTGACATGAATTTCAAGGTGCTCATTCCTTCTAGAGAATAGTTGTGTGGCTCATTCGTGAAGTGTAGGATCAGTAGCTACTGGATATTATTAATTCAAAGGTCCTAGTGGCGTTTTTAGCTATATGCTTTATGTTCTCTTCCCAATCTCACCTTTGTTTTACTTGGGTTTCTTGTTTAGTCACTCTGGAAGCATTGGTCTGAAGGGTCTAGAGTCTCACTCTTTATGGCTTATCTTTATTTTTTGGTTTGTGGAAAATGTCAGGAATTCTGGAGTAATTCGGTGTAAGGGTTTTGTCAGCTTCTTTTCTAATGTAAGGAAGGGGTGGTTGGGTATAGTTAGAAGTTTTTGCGAGGACCGGATTATGTGCGTTTATTTGTGTGTCTAGGTAATTGTTGAGGATGGGAACTAGGTCATGGTATGCATTCTCTTGGGTCTCGAATTGTCTTATTCCCAGGTTGGCACCTTTCTTTTTCAGTGGTAAAGAATGAAGTGTCTCTGGAAGAGGAAGTATTGTCTTATACCCTGTCTGGTGGGTCTGTTTCTAAGGTTATGTGTTATGTTTGGTTCTTCTAGGACGTGATAGTTTGTTGGTTTCCTGGTATTGCTAAGGGTAGGTTGAGTTAGTATATGTTCCCTTTTACAGGTAGAGGAAGAAGTTGTAGTGATATTGATTCTCCCCCAAGATTCGATGATGCCGCCAAGACAAAGGATGAGGAGTATAAAGGGAAGTAGTGGAAGAGCCCAACCTCAGTGGAGAGGGGCAAGGATCTTTGCCCATGATTCAATGACAACCTATTTCAATATAGTTCCACCTGAAACATGGTAATAAATCTGTGATCTCAACACAAAAGTAGGAGAGGAAAGGCATTCTCTTTTGGAATCTGAGTTGTTAGAGGAATGTCAGTTTGGGTGCTATACTCTTGGCACACTAAGGGTAAGAGAAAATAGTATTTAAACTCAATAGTGCTTCATTGGAAAGTGAATACTTTGTTGGGCTTGGTACTGAGGGACAAGTAGATGGAGAAATATGATCCTTTTTCCTCTATGGAGGATGTTAAGGGGATTCTTAGGAACTAGAGGTTCTACTTGGATAAAATTGATGTTCGACTAGTGCATGGGGACCTAATGGATCCTCCTCGCTCTAGTGCAAGGATTCCAACTAACATTTGTCCTCACATGATGATTAGTGAGCATGGGTAGTGGGTGGTGTAGTTTGGTTTGTTACACTAAGATTTTAGTTTTTCCTATGGAATGTTCATTGATGGTGTGTTGGTCTTCAAATTATGGAAACGGATTATGGTCATGTTTGTGTGTTTTTACTAGAGGTTTATGCCTCTCTTCTTTGATCTCCAGTGTTTTCATTATTATCCTTTGTTATATGCTTATGGTGGTACGTGAATTTCATGGTTTTTATGGAGGGAATGCTTTTATCTGGACCGACTATGGTGGTTTCTTGGGTTGTTGGTCGGTAGTCTTAGTTGTGACACCTTGGGAGGTTCATGCCCTGGTAGTTTTCGAATGCCCTACGACACTCAAGTCGCTGTGTTTTAGCCTGTCTTTTGTGCTCCTAGGCGAATGTGTAAGTGGGATATTTTGGTGAGTCATCCTTTCGTGGACAATGGCATATGGCATTATTTATAAAATGTGTGGGGAGGTAACCAGACCTTTCATGGTTGTCATGTTCATGTATTTTTCTCTGAAGATTACTTTGGTTCGTCTAAACGAAGAAGATTAAGGGTCTAGAGCTTTCACTCCCTCTGTGTGTCATGATATCTATGTAAATCAACTTTTTGAATAATATAAAAGTGTATTAATTCAAAACAAAAATTATATATAATTAGATATATTTTTCAGATATTTTAAAACTGAAATCTAGCTACCATATTTTACGAAATTAAATTAAAACTTTAGGGATTGTAATTTAAATTAAAATCATATTAAACCTAATGTATTGAGATCCTTCACATGTATTTATGCAGACTTTCACACCTTATATTGATTAGCAGTCCCTTCTTTTAATTTTTTAACATAGTACATTCAAATGCATTATTGTGTTGCAATATTATTTTCAACTGCAGGCCCAATCCTTTGCCATACCCCACATTGATGAATCTGCCATTAAACAACTGTAGCTCCAGTCCTTGCCTGAATTCACCATTACACAACGATTTATTACGAAATGGTGGTCATTCACGGAATGGTGGTAATTTATTACAGTTGGTAAAAATAGTAAACACTGGGTTTTACTGCGGACATGGAGAATGTACCACAACATCCAGAAACCTCAGGAATTAAACTTATTCGTCAGCCCCTCCATACTTTGTTTTAATTTCTGGTCTTGTCATAAAAATTTCAAGTAGTTTTTTTTGGTTCACGCAATTTCTTTTTGGTTGCCGTATATGAAATGTTATGTCCTGTTTTGTTGAATATGGAAATGTAATGTGAAACACAGTAGTGTGAGCTGAACAGAGACAGAGTGCTCTTTGTAATGCATAGCAGTGCAAAGATAGTTTTTTTTTTTGTAATACGCAGCAGCGCATATGTATGAATGAAAAATTTACAAACAGCAGTGTGAGATTTTTGAGCTGAAACAGAGTGTTTTGTAGATGCACAGTAGTGCAGACACAACAGTGGAAAGTGCAGACACAACAGTGCAAAGTGCATACACAGCAGTGCAAAGACAGTGTGTTGATTTTCAGAGGAGACAGTATTTTGTTTTCTGTAATGTATAGCAGTGCAGACAGAGTAATGTAATTTTTATTTATAGAGTGAAGTTTTTGAAGTTTTTGAACTGTCTTTGAAGCAGCCTTGTTGTAATCCCTTTGTTAGAGGAAGTATTGTTAATGAATACAAAGTCCTTTTTGTTGTGCGTTGTTGAAACTCTGTTATCAGAAAATACTTTTTTTGTTTCGCTGCGTCAAAAACAGAGTGTTGCTGAAACACCAGTTCTGCGTTGCTGAAACACCGTATTCCGCAAACGATTTTTTTTAATTTCCGATGTGTTAAGAAACAAAGCATTGCTCTATTCTGTTCAGTTTTTGTTTGGAATTATCAGAAATTCCCAACATGGTATCAAAGCTTGTCCAGGCTCTTTGAAGGTGTCAAAGAAGCTGAAGGAAGGATTTTCTTGCTGCAGCAACTTCTCCAGCAAAGTGAAGACAGTCAAGAAAAGATCCAAGTATTTCTTAGATTAGTTTTCTGTGTTGCTGTTGAAGACAGTCAGTGATTTTTAAATACACAGTCTGTATTTTGAAGCATAGTTTAGAGTGTAAGAATGGTTGGCTCCAGCACCAGCACAAGCACTAGCTTGGGTATCTTTAATACTCAACTCCAACAGTTTAATGGGAAAAACTATGAATATTGGGCAATAACCATGAGAGCGTTGTTTGCCTCACAAGATCTATGGGAATTTGTTGAATATGGGTTTGAAGAACCAGCAGATGAAAATGAGTTTAACAGATTAACTCAGGCAGAGAAAGATCTGTTGAAGAGTAATAGGAACAAGGATTCAAAAGCCCTCGTATTTTTGTATCAAGCAGTGCATGAGAGTGTGCTTCCAAGGATAGCAGCAACCAAGACATCCAAAGAATCATGGCAAGCTCTCAAGACAACCTATCAAGGAATGGAGAAAGTGAAGACAACAAAACTACAGTTGCTGAGGAGAGATTTTGAGAATCTATGCATGAAGGAGTCAGACAATATTGACTCATTCTTCGCACATGTGATTGGTCTGGTCACACAGATAAGGTCTCGTGGAGAGATTCTTGAAGAAAGGAGGATTGTGAAAAAACTATTAAGGATCCTACCCTCAAAGTTTGATGTGATTGTCACCACCATAGAAGAGACAAAGGATCTCTCAAACTTCTCAGTTGATGAGCTACATGCATCACTGATAACACATGAGCAGAGGTTGAGTAGAAATGAAAACTCATCTCTAGAGCAAGCCTTTAAGACCCATATGTCTTTTGGAAGAGCAAGAGGTCAAGGCAGAGGAAACAAGAGAGGAAGAGGCAGAAGCCAAAATAGAGGTGAAAGAAACAGTCCAGCAAATGCTCAAGGAAGAGGCAGCAATCCAAATTAGAAGCAAGGCCAAGGCAGTAGTCAACAAAGTGGACAGCATCATGCTTAAGGACAAAGGTATGAAAAATCCAATGTCGAATGTTATTATTGTAAAAAATATGGGCATTATTCCAATGAATGTAAGAAGAAGCAGCATGATATGAATAATAGATCTAGTGCAAATATCACTAGAGAAAATATCAACCAAGATAATGGGCTTTTAGCTTGTAACATGGCTGAAACAAACAGTGATGATATATGGTTTCTAGACTCTGGTTGCAGCAACCATATGACAGGAAACATAGCCTTGTTTTCTAAATTAGATAAAAATGTGAAATCACAAGTCACACTTGGGACTGATAGTAAAATTTTTGTTATGGGAAAAGGAGAAGTTAAAATATTTACAAAGAAAGGTGAAAAAAAAACCATAGCAGATGTCTATTATGTTTCTAGAATGAAATGTAACCTCTTGAGTATTGGTCAGCTTGTTCAAAAGGGGTACAATGTTTTCTTTGTGAATGATGTATGCACCATCATAGATAGAGCACCCAGCAAAAGATATATTGTTGAAGTGAAGATGACAAGGAACAGGATGTTCCCTCTCAGAATAAAGACAGATTTGAAAAATAAAGAAGTAACAGCAGCAGTGACACAAGAGGCTTTCCAAAGCGTACCAAAGGATGAAAATTGGTTGTGGCACTTGAGATTTGGACATCTCAACTTTGGAGGTCTTAACTTGTTGAGTAGAAAAATAATGGTAAGAGGATTACCATTGATAGAGAAATTGAACAGCCTTTGTGAAGGTTGTATCTTGGGGAAACAACACAGAGAAAGTTTTCCATCCGGGAAAAGCATAAGGGAAAAAGCACCCTTAGAGATTGTGCACTCAGATTTATGTGGACCGATGCAAACTCCATCACTAGCAGGCAACCAATATTTTCTAACATTCGTTGATGATTTTCATAGAAAAAATTGGGTTTATTTCATGAAAAACAAAAGTGAAGTGTTTGAAAAATTTCGAAATTTCAAAGCACTTGTAGAAAACCAAAGTGGATTGCATATCAAAGTTCTAAGAACTGATAGAGGTGGTTAGTATATCTCCAAAGAATTTCTACGTTTTTGTAGAGAAAATGGAATTCACAAATAGTTTACGACAAGGTACACTCTGCAACAAAATGGAGTTGCTGAAAGGAAGAATAGGACAATTATGGATATGGCGAGGAGCATGTTAAAGGTAAAGCATTTGCCAAATGATTATTGGGCTGAAGCTATACATTGTGCAACATACATTTTGAATAGGTGTCCTACAAAAGCAGTGATGAGCAGAGTGCCGGAAGAAGCATGGAGTGGGAGAAAGCAAGGAGTCACCCACATGAAAGTTTTTGGATGTGTCGCTTATGCACACATTCCAGATCAGCGAAGGAGGAAGTTGGACAACAAAGGGGAGAAATGTATTTTCATTGGATACAGTGAGGAATCCAAAGCTTACAGGTTGTATATCCCATCTACCAAGAAGTTTTTTGTGAGCAGAGATGTTCAATTCATTGAGGAGGAAGCTTGGGATGGAAGCATAAAGAAAACAGTGAATGTAAAAACTGTTTGCCTCATGATAAAGATGATGAGGAGATGGCTGAAACACCTCAAACAGCGCACAAGACAAGGGCAGCAAGAGACACCCTTGAGGGAAAATGAAAGTGCTTCTCCAAGCACACCACAAGGAGAAATTCAAGTGCTTCTTCAAGCACTTGTACACCAAATGAAAGAGGTAAGAAGTTCAGAAATTTAAGTGATATTTATGAACAAGAGGCAGCAAATGAAGGTATGAATTTTTTGTTTGCATTATATTGTCATGTTGATGACTCTATCCATTTCGAAGAAGCAATTAAGGATAGGAAATGCATAGAAGCTATGGATGAGGAGATTAATGCCATAGAAAGAAACAAGACATGGGATTTGGTTGAGCTACCAAAAGGTAAGGAATTCGTTGGAGTTAAATGGGTCTACAAGACCAAAAGTAATGCTGAAGGCAAAATAGAAAGACACAAAGCAAGACTGGTTGTCAAAGGATATAAGCAGTAGTATGGGAGATATTATGAGGAAACTTTCACACCGGTTGCTAGAATGGAAACCGTGAGAGCAGTGCTATCCATAGCAACACAAAACAAGTGGAAAGTTTACCAAATGGACGTGAAATCAGCATTCCTAAATGGAGTGTTAATGGAAAAGGTTTACATTGAACAACCTCCAGGCTATGAAAAGAAAAGCCAAGAGCACAAAGTGTGCAGATTGAGGAAAACTCTTTATGGGCTGAAGCAAGCACCAAGAGCATGGTACAACAAGATAGATTCCTATCTACTGGAAAATGGATTTGAAAAGTGTGAGGGAGAACCCACCCTCTACATCAAAGAAAAAGATGATAAAATCCTAATTGTTGTGTTATATGTTGATGATGTTATTTTCACAGGTAATGATGATTATCTTATTGAGAATTTCAAAGCAGTCATGAAAGAGGAATTTGAGATGACTGACATGGGTTTGCTGAAATAATTCTTAGGAATAGAAGTAGAACAAAATGGAAATGGGATTTTTATCTCACAAGTAAAATATGTTAATGAAGTGTTGGCAAGATTTAATATGCAGGACAGCAAGGCAGCAATCATTCCCACAGTGATGGGATTAAAACTCAGCAAAGAGGACAACAGCAAGGATTTTGATCCTAGTTTGTATAAGAGCATAGTTGGTAGCCTCATGTATTTGACTGCAACTAGGCCAGATATTATGCATGCTGTTAGTTTAATTTCCAGATTCATGGAGAGGCCAAAAGAAGCACATTGGCAGGCAACAAAAAGAATTCTGAGGTATGTTAAAGGTACTAAAAGGTTTGGCATTTTATATACTACTTTAGAATGTTCAGATTTAGTTGGATACATTGATAGTGATTGGGCTGGAAGTGTAGATGATCGAAAAAACACATCCGGTTATGTTTTTCACATGGGTTCAGGAGCCATTTCATGGGCTTCTAAGAAACAACCTATTGTAGCGTTATCTACAGCAGAGGCAGAATATGTGGCAGCTACAGCAGCATCATGTCAAGTAGTTTAGATGAGAAGGATGTTAAGGAGTTTAGGCCAAGAGCAAACAAAAGGAACTGTGATTTATTGTGACAATAGCTTAGCTATTGCATTATCCAAGAATTTCGTGTTTCATAAGAGAACGAAACACATTGACATAAAGTTTCATCATATCAGGGAATTGGTAAACAATGGAGAAATTGTTTTAAAACATTGCAGGACTCAGGAGCAGGTTGTAGACATTCTAACCAAACCATTAGGACAGAAAAGTTTTCAGTTTTTGAGAAAATGTCTGGGTATGACTGATAACCCAACAGTTGAAACTAAAGGGGAGTGTTGAAATATTATTTTCAACTGCAGGCCGAGTGCTTTGCCATACCCCGCATTGATGAATCTGCCATTAAACAACTGCAGCTCCAGTCCTTGCCTGAATTCACCATTACACAGCGATTTATTACAGAATGGTGGTCATTCACGGAATGGTGGTAATTTAGTACAGTTGGTAAAAATAGTAAACACCAGGTTTTACTGCGGACATGGAGAATGTACTGCAACATCCAAAAATCTCAAGAATTAAACTTATTGGTCAGCCCCTCCATACCTTGTTTTAATTTCTGGTCTTGTATTAAAAATTTCAAGTAGTTTTTTTTTTGTTCACGCAATTTCTTTTTGGTTGCCGTATATGAAATGTTATGTCCTTTTTTGTTGAATATGGAAATGTAATGTGAAACATGGAAATGTAATGTGAAACACAGTAGTGTGAGCTGAACAGAGACAGAGTGCTCTTTGTAATGCACAGTAGTGGAGAGATAGTTTTTTTTTTTTGTAATATGCAGCAGCATGTATGTATGAATGAAAAATTTACACACAGCAGTGTGAGATTTTTGAGCTGAAACAAAGTGTTTTGTAGATGCACAACAGTGCAAAGACAGTGTGTTGATTTTCAGAGGAGACAGAGTATTTTGCTTTCTGTAATGTACAACAGTGTAGACACAGTAATGTAATTTTTATTTACAGAGTGAAGTTGTTGAACTGTCTTTGAAGTAGTTTTGTTGTAATCCATCTGTTAGAGGAAGTATTCTTAATGAATACAAAGTCCTTTTTGTTGTGCGCCTTGTTGTAATCCCTGTGTTACAGGAAGTATTGTTAATGAATACAAAGTCCTTTTTGTTGTGCGTTGTTAAAACTCTGTTATCAGAATTTTTTTTTTTTGTTTCGCTGCGTAAAAAACAGTGTTGCTGAAACACCGTATTCCGCAAACGATTTTTTTTTTTTTAATTTCTGCTATGTTAAGAAACAGAACATTGCTCTGTTCTGTTCAGTTTTTGTTTGGAATTATCAGAAATCCGCAGCATACTACAAACTTTCACACCGTGTATGGATTTGCAATCCCTTCTTTTAATTTAAAGACATCTATAAAGGTGTAGCTAACTCGTTTTGTCGTGAGGAGAAATATTAAAAGCCACATTTCTCCGTGATTTACAGTGGTAAACCTGCCAAATTAAAATGCATTTACTGGTGAAGAGTTGGCAAAGTAAAATCGCATTTTTAAGAGACTCATAGTCAATAAGTCGCTTCTATGAACAGAGTTGCATCCATGCAGAGTCATAGCATAAGTGACTTATAACTGGAGCCCAATTTCTAGTTATGTTACCATTCTAAGGTGTCCTGTTGATTGTAGAAATATCCGTATTCCGAATGCATAAGTCTTCCCTGATCCTTTCTCCATATTTTGTTGTAATTTTCCATTCTTATTTCCTTCCCTACCGTGGTTAAAAAATTGCAGCAATAAAATTCGGATTTTCTCCATTCAATGTATCTAGACATTAATTAAAATTCAATGCTATAATTCTTCTAATATAACACGTGCAAAGCCTTCTGCAATTTGGTAATTCTTCATTGTAAGTCAGACCATGGAAATAGGCAATTCTTGGCCAATCCGATGGACTTATATACCCTTACATGGTTGAAAAGCCGTACAGGTACATTGGCACATGCAGAGCACATCTTATCCATTTTTCAACTGATTAAACATCTGGTTTATTGGAGAGATGGATTAAAAAAAATTATATTTTTGGAAATGATTAGGTAGAAAAAATTGAAGCGAAATTTTAATTTGTTTTATTTAAATTTGTTTTTTATTATATATAAATTTAGCATCCTGAAAAATTAATAACTCATTTCTATTAAGCAAAAATTACAAATGATTTCAATAAATTCTTAGATTTCAAAAAATTCCTACATAAAAACCTAAAAAGAACTTCTAAAAACAACTCTTAAAAAAACACGTATATGCAAGATTGTCAGAACAGCGTGCGTTACATTTGGCATCTAGCCGACTCCCGAGCTTATTCGGTTCAGTTATTCAAATGAGTTTCGACACGATACTTGATCCTGTTCTGCGCATTCATCTGAATGCACGTAAGAGTCTGCTCTGACTGGATACAAGGTTAAAAGTATCGCAGGAGACAATGACAGTCGCTATCAGCCATCCAAATTGCTGTCAATCAATGAAAAATAGGCATACCTATCTGTATCCCATGATGTGCGTTAATCCACATTAAAAAATCCATTTGCACAGACCCCAAAGTGATAGAGCATATAACACATTCCCAGCATTCCGTGACCCACATGCACCTACAATTCCGGAAATCATAAAAGGGAATAGTAGATTGTCTCATACGTTTTTTTTGAAAAGTCGTTCATACGTTTTGTTTGGAATTCCGGAATTTCAAAGAATCCGGTTTTATTTCAAATGGTTTAAATTTCAAAGTAACCGGCTTTTTGGGAGGGTAGATTTTCGAAATCATATAAATTTCAATGGAACCAGCTTCTGGATGCTGGTCTGAAATATTACGAGGTTCTGACCGACATCTTCACGTTAAGTTACATGGCGTACTAAGGTCCTTACGTTTAATTAATGTGGAAATCGTTGATATGGAGGATTATATAAAACGTCCGATTTAAGATTTAAATTGCTTGGTGAAAGGTATCTACGGTCACTTTAAAGCTTATAGTGCTAATAGCTTATAGTATTGTAATGGTTGAAATAATTTAAAAAAATATAAGTAAAATTTATTTTATTTTCAAGTTAATTAAAAAGTGTTTTTTTTTTTTTAATTAGTAAAATTTATATATTTTATTAATTTTATTATAATATATTAATTAATATAAAATTAAAGTAATTATTTTTAATTATTTAAAAATATAGAATTAAAATATCATATCAATACATTGTTACTGATAAATTATAGTATTATCTATAATTGTTATAAAATATTACATTTATTTACAACAATAAAAAAGTTACCAAGGTATATTGATATAATAAATTAATAAATATATAAATATTTATCTATATTAAAAGCCATTTATTAAAATTATTAACTTTCAAATTTTTAATTTAAATTAATTTACAAGTTAAGTTTATTATTAATAAATACGATAATATACAAGTGAATTAAAATAAAATTGTTAACGTTAACACACTATTTCAAATTTCAATAAAAAATTCCCTTCGAAGTTGAGAGTGTAATAAAATACTTAATTGACCATACTAACTTAACCTATATAAATAAATAAATTTATTACAGTTAATTTAATTGGCTAGTATTAAGGAAAAATAGTAGATTTTTTTTTTTAATTTATAATACATAATAAGTTGAGTTGTTTTAAGTGAGATTTTTTGGAAGCTTTCGTGGTAGGTTTTTTAAGTTTAATTTTTCTAAAATTTAGTAAGAATTTATTAAAATCATAGGCTTGATAGATAACCATGTACAATCCAAGTACCCTAAATTTTTTTCAGATTACTAAATTTATATATAGAATTAAAAAACTAGTTTAAATAACACAAATCAAAATTTCACCTCAAATTTTCTCAAAAATTACTACACTGAAAATCCAAGTCCAAAAAATTAAGATAAAAATTAGTTTGGTTTAATCCTACCCAACGACAATCCAAAATATCCTTTAAAATATTATTCATTAAAAGTTTAAAATAGTATTCATTAAAAGTAATCCAAGAATGTCTAACGAGAAAATGGCATTTCACGCTGCTGCACGTAAAAGTCTTGGCCAATCACATGCAGCTCTTTGATGTTTCCCCACTGGATGTTTGCGATGTACTATTAGGCCAGCAATACTTGTGGAGGTGACATGCTGTGTATGAGTCAAGGCCTCATGTTCTCATTATTTCTTTGAATAATTCATTATACAAGATACCAGAGGTAGCCCCACCTACAACCACCTCTTTGATCACTGCTAAGAAAGGCAGCAAGCTCATCTCACAGACTAGGAAATTTATTTTATGTCTGGTTCACTCCCAAAGTAAGGGGAAGATCGTTGCTACATCCATGACCCCCGCGAAGGGTTCCTCCATGCAGCAGCAGCAACAGAGGGATACAGTTATGACAGAACACAGGAACAACTTCTCCTCACCCATAGTGGTACCACACAAGCTTTAGGTGGGCAATAAAGTTTGGTTACATCTGCAGAGAGAATGCCTTACTAGAACCCATCAGAAACGCAGACCACTCCAACATAGTTCTTACATTAGTACCAAGGCTATGAGCAACAATGCTTTGAAGCACAACATTCCCCCATTCCTTCACTTGCACCAAGTGTTCAATGTGGACCGTCGTCGACCATGCTTCACGCCATTTTTGGAGACATCAGAGATTGCAGAACAACTCACCAGAGACCCAGCTCAGCAGAAGCTTCCTCCTCTGAGGAAGGAACTCAACGCAACGGGGACCATTGCTTCCTAAGGGGGGAGGAATGATCCAGGTGGATGTTGGTGGCCACCCAACTATCCCATTTGCACCCCCACAACTCTCTCTTTCAGTCTTTTCAGTTTCCTAAATTGTAGCACAATTTACTAGTTTTAGCAGTTTTTCGGGTCCTGAACTTGCGGAGTCGTTTTGAGGTCCCAAACGACATTTTTTGGGAAATCTCGGGGAAACATGGGTCCATGGACCGATGTTTCCCTTCCCAAAGTGGTAGTTCTTGGATAGATCTTTCTAACGAGCTATTGTACGTGTCAAACGAAGATCATATACCAAAGTTACAACCCCGGGAAATTGATGTACCAATTTACCCAAACGGGGCCCACAATTTGGTGTTTCATCTTCTAGGGTTAGGTTTTGGGATGTGAATGGTTTTTCATTGTTTCTCAACAATAAATAGGCCTTTGAGCCTCATTGTAACATAGTTCAGAGGCACGTAGCCACCACATCTCTTCTCAGAGATAAGCTACCATCGCCCTAGCTGGTTTATTTCCATTACTATTTGTAAGCATATTTCAGTGTTTTACATTAATGAAACGAAGTATTATTTTTGCTACATATCTATGTTTATGGTTATCTCTATAATTTGTTTTGTTCCTGTTTAAGTTCAGATCAACAATATTAATTGTTTGTTGGAAATGAAATAACTCAATACATGTAAGAATTCTTGAAAGTGAAACATAATATTTCCATATGTTAAAAATATATATAAGTACACACACATACACACAGACATGTATATGTTATGAAAGAACATTACACTAAACCATTACTGTATCAAGAAAAACAAGAAAGATCATATAAGCCACATAGTTGGTCTCCTAAAAAAATTACAGAAGAAACTAGCAAATAAAGTAATATTACTATTCCACCATCTATCATAGAAAATAAAGAAATATTACTATTCCACCATGTATCATAGAAAATAATTTTCGAGATAAAGACTTAACTCTAAAAGCAGAATGACAAACTGTCCATAATAGACATAATAAACATACTAAGATGAGATTAGCCTACTACAATGATATTCATGGAGCAAATTATATATAAAAAAAGATTTGACCATAACCTTGGAAATATTATACATAACCATAACCCTCATGTTCGCCTTGGAGCATCCAAAATTAAAATACAATACATAATGAACAATATGTGTTCGAAAGGGAAACCCTCATGTATAAATTTACAACGTTTAATAAAGGGTCTATTAAAAGAGGGTTTGTGCTCATACCGAAAGCCTGTCTACAAATCAAAAATCCCAAACACACACGTTACGACACCCCAAATGTAAGCTACAAGGTGTGACAACTTCTAAAACCTTGATAAAGAATTTAAAGGTAAATGAGAACATATAACGAAAGCAGAGAAGGAAAAGGAAAGAATAAAACCTCGAAAACTCTTCCAGTAAAAAGCTCATTACTTGTTAGGTATACCTATGAGAGAAGCATAATAGGGTTAATCATTTTCTTTAATTCCTTAGAAAGTCCATCGTAGAGAAGAGTAATCAGTTTCCTAGGGTTGAAAAAGATACCTGTGAATGAAGAGTAGAGATACCACATATCCTGCAAAGGAATAGGGTAAATTAGCCCTCATCCTAAGCCATATGAGTGACTGAATGAAAATTCTTGAGAAATGGCTCTATTAAAATTAGGTTGTGTTGAAAATTACCTTGAGAAATTTGTCATAGTAATCCACTTAGAATGGCCACAACTAAGTTGAAATTTCCATGAATAATTAATGATACAATTAAGTATAACCCCTTGTCTTAGAGCTATGCCTCCTAAAAAAAAAATTGGAGAAACTTTAGAGTGCATTATAAAGACAACGACTAGTTACATGGAAAACCCAAAATAAATCAAAGGAGAAACGAAAATTATTTTTGAAAGAAATGCAAAGTGAGCAACTTGGAGCCACACCAGTAACTTGTGAATAGTCGCAGTGAAACCTGAGTGGTTACATGAGCAAAATCAGCAAGAATCCCTTCTAGGGAAGAGTAATGACTCCTTGAGACACACTAGGGTTTTGAAAAAGTTGCAAAGCTCTAATTTGCAAGTGAGACAATAGAAAAATGAACAGCAACAACGAAATAGGATAGATGTTTACCCTAACTGTAACCTAATTTGTTTCCACCATCAATTCTCCAGAACAGATCTACACCATAAAAAAAACCCAATTGGCTAGGGTCCATGTAGGCAGTGTGGACCCCAAGCCTCTCAATCAAACCAACCATGTGGTCATCATCACAAATGGAGTGCATAAATAAATACATATATTGCATTTATATTGTATACCTAAGTTGAGCCACATAACATATGGTGAGCACAAAACCATTAGAAGGAACCCATAATAATGCCAAAATATATATGTATGTGTGTGTGTGTGTATGCATATATATGTTGTGTGGTGACATGAATATTATATTGCATGCATGCCTAAGTTGAGCCATGTAACATACGATGAATGCAAAACCATTAAAAGAAATATATATATTATATATAATATATATATATATATATATATATTATATATATATATATATAGATATTGTGTGGTGACACAAATAATAATAGGAGTTCGAATATGTATGAGCAGGGTTAATGTTATAAGTGGCAAGCTTACCTAGGAAATGTATAACGTAGTGCTGATTCCTTACATCAAATTAATAGAGTTCTTAATTATCTATATTTTTATGTGTAGTTTATGGATAGGTTTATATAGTTTGAGTGGGCCTAATGGTTACGAGCATGTGTTTCCTCCTAGGAGGTCACAAGTTCAAAACCAAAGGGGGTAGAGTATGTATGCCTTTGTAGATTTAGCAGTGAAATCGATGCATGGAAATGGGTCCCTTGTCCCATAAACAAGGGGGTCTCATGCACAAATTTGATGTTTGGCTTGGTCGTGGCCTTATAATTGGATAATAATATATATACACTTGCCTATAAATGTATCTATGTGATATATGAAGAAAAGGGAAAAATGAACATGGGCACTAAGAAAATAAATAGGAGATATCATGGGATTATTAGCAAAAAAAGAGAGAGAGATTTCTAAAACTTGGTATATTAGGATGGAAACTCATCTTAACGTGATGAATGAAAAATACCTAAGGAAAATAAATGTCTAAAAACTTTTGAAATTAATGCTTTGGGAATTAAATGAGCATGAGATGTTGTTTGATTATGATAACAATGCAGAAATCCAGTAAGCCACAATGTAACCTTATGTGATAATAGTTGAAATAATTAAAATGGATAGTTAGCCTATTTAAATAAAAATTATGATGAGTTTCTAGAGCATTTACATGCATCCATTTTCTATAAAAATGGGAGAGATGTTACATGGGCATTTTCCTTTCATTATCTCCTAATAAAAAAATATTATTTTTGATTCAAAAACGTTTTAAAATGAAATTCTCATGTTTTTAAATAGATTACATTGAAGGAAAATATTGTTAAAAATATGCAATTGCGGTCAAATTCCACTTTGGACTACTCAATTTGTGGAGATAATAGTTGCAATGAATTCCTCTTTTCGAGAATATCAAAATCAATGTAAAGATAAGTCAAATCGAATAAGGAAAAGTGCACTTATGAAGAAATGCCCATGTGTGTATATTTGATAAGGTATGCCCTAAAGCAAAGTGCACCAACTTGGAAGGCTATAAATACAAGTAACCTCTACCTCTTTTAGACACAATGATAAAAACTCTTCTATCTTGGTCATAGGCCTTAGGCTTGTCAGTGAAGGATCACATTCACTTTTGAGGTGAAATTATAGGGTTTGAAGTTCACATCTGTGATTTAGGGTTTTGGGCCCCAATGGCAGGCACAACACAAGAAGGATTCAACCGTAGTCACTCACATAGAAGCTCATCTGTGTGACTATAACCTTCCAGTCACACAGACAACTCTCCATCCATGTGACTTGGAGTTAGGGATTCCATAGTCCAGATCTGACCCCAGTCGCTCACATGCCAGGCTTAAGGGAGAAATTGGGTAGCTATAGTCACTCGCATATCTCCCCCTCTATGCAACCAAGACCTAAAATATGAAATCTCATTATTCCAAATATTTCGATCTATGGGTGCAGTATTTACCAGTTGCTCGGAGACAGTGACAGTTCAATACATGTTCCTGAATCAGGGTTTTGAGTATAAGCATTGTTGGGTTCATTCCATGGATGATGTAGTTGTTTTGTTGAATAGTTTCATAGATGAAGATATAGATCATTGTACTCTATTTTGTTGAATCACTTGATGACCATCTAAGAAGAAGAATAATTTGAAAGGGTTTTCCCCATAGTGTGTTTTTCCTTGGTCTCTAACCAATCCTGATGTCTCTATGTGTGAATGTTTTTCTTCTATTGTTCCTTTATGTTTTGTTGCATTGTTGATGATGATATTGTTCTTAAAACATAGTTGCATATGTTGTTGAATAGTGATGTAAATATGAATAAGTTTAAGATGTTATTGGGTGAACTTAATGTGTTAATGAAGAAATGCAATTATCAAATCAAAGAACAAAATCCCTATGAAAAATTAACATGGTATCAAAGTTGGGCTGAATAAAAGTCATGGAGATCACCCCTATGATAACCCCATTGATGGAAGCAAGAAGAGGATGGTGGAGACCTAAAGTAATTTTAGGGTTTGAATAAAATCTTAAACAATTTGTGTATTAGGTTTTGATGGATATTATGAAGTTAGGGTTTGAGAGAAACCCTGGTTTATAGGAAAGATTTGAGATATGAAATTGAGAAACCCTAGCATGGTCAATGTGAAGATTCTTAAGAACTTGTGACGGATTTGATGAAGCCCTAGATGGGATAACCTCTAGTTGGCCGGGTTGTTGATAAAGTTGGTCGAAATAGTGAAGGCAACATTGTCATATAAACAATAGATAGTGATGGCTCTTGAGGGTTGGTTCAAGAGGGAGAAGATAACCTCTCATTGAGGATAATTGTTTTCTGATTTATTATGCTCCTCTATATCCTTACTTTTGTTTATACTTGTTCATCTAATTATTTTTTTGATCATTACATATAATTCCTACATGTATATTTGAGTATTTGAATGTTTCTAACCTATTAATGAGTTGTGATATGTAGATCCTTCTTGAGGATCATAGCTAGTGTATGAAGAGGCATCTGATGAAAAGGTGACAATGTGCTACAAGTTTCCTATTTAAAATAAGAAGCTGTGCAAGTATCTAAACACTACAAGGTATGTGTGGTGGTATGTTTTAATTGCAAAATTGGATGGGAAGGTAAGCCCTCAAGTATGATGAAAATGTTTTCTTCTTAATTGGATCATACATGTATATGGAGGTAATTTGGATTCATGGCTCTTATGATGAAATGTTGCACTTGGTATTGAACATGTATCTTACTTCTTAAACGTGATGAACTTCTTGATATTGATCCTTGATATAGTGGTATAATTGATGCTTGGCTAACATATACCATTTTGGATATCTTGATCCCATAAATAAGGTTATCATCTTGATTCGAGTAGATGGTAACTTGACACTATTTGTTAGTGAAATGCATGGTAGTCAGGATGATAGAAGTCTAACAATGAGATTGATATTCAAGATCTTTTGTTGGTCATTATTCTATTTTGACGTGATTAGTTATTGTGGCATATGGTAAAATTGAATGCCCTAACTTAATGGATTGAGTTATGTGACAAAGAAGTAATGCTTGTCGTCATAATTCTTGAAGTTTTCTCGTATTATCTCTTTGACAGTAACCCTTGATGATAGATTGATGTCATGATGAATTCACTGATGATAACATAATATAACCATGATGAATATGTGATATGGTCTAAATTTATGATCTAACAAAATTTCCTATGCATGATAGCATTATAGATAGGTTGATGGCATGAACGACGATGACTAAATTGGCTTCCCATTCAGAGGGAGAATCTCTCCATAAGATCCCTTCTCCTATTATCACTTGCATTATATGTATATTATGTACTATTGAAGTATGATTTATGTACATGAACAAACAAATGTCTAATATTGTTAGTCTACAGCAAAGTTATGATATGAGGAGAGTGAAATTTCCCTTACTCTAAACGCATGTTGCATGGAAGAAGGATTATAGGTGTGATTGTAGTCTCTTGGCTAGATGAAAGTAAGGCCAAGGGTGCAACTGTAGTCTCCCAACCACTTTTAGGGAAGGCCTATGGGTGCGTCTATGCCTACTGGACACAAAATTGAAGTTTTGTGCATTAAATCAGATGGTCACCTGAAGGATGTCTATCCTACAGATGTGGATAAGACAATAGAAAGATCTAGGAGTAGGAAAGTTTGAATGTCTACTATAATATGAATATATAGACTGAACTTGTGTTTGTAGGTGACCAGGACATGCATATAGATATGTTTAAAGGTTTATCTACAAGAGTTTGATATGATTTAGTCGTTTAATATAAATACGTAGTGTTTTGAGTTTTCACGTGATGCTTGATAATGACTTAGAACTTTGACTTGATGTTGAGATATATTATGGACTATAGATGTCACTATGATAGCGAATTGGGGATTTGACCTTATGACTAGTGATTTTATTTAATGACTCATGATTTGCATTGATGACAATGTTATATGGGCATAGTGACTTTTACTGACTAATATTGGTATTCAATAATGGTTTGGTACTGGCCTCCTTGTTCCTAGCACAATGGTTGAAGTATTGACAGTTGTGATTTAGTATTATGATGCAACCTGCTTGGCTTATTCTCAGTGTATACATTTACATCTGGCGACTTAAATTATGACGATGAGGATGACTTGTTGAAGTTTGGTTTGATATTTCTTATGACAACTTGTTGGCATGATATTAGATGAAGTCATATGAGAGCTATACCTGTCATATTTGATCTAGCATGTAAACTTTGATAAGGTGACTTAGTTTATTTGATTATACAATATTGAGCATATTGGTCTTGGAAAATGTTATGTTTGTAGAGAGAATTGTATAAAGAAGGCTCCTCAATCTTGATGTGTGTGCATTGACAGTTATCTGGTGAAGTCAGGATGATGTGTTGATCAAAACCTGTACTTTAGAAGTGTTCCAAGTTATAAATTTGATTTTGGTTTTGGTTTTATATATTGATGATCTACTATTGACAGGTAATGAGCCTTTAATGATCTAAGTAAGAGGGATATCACTTCTGAAGCTTAAAATAATGGCATGATGAATCGATTTCTAAAGTTGGGAAAAAATAATCTATATTGTGAAACTATTGAAAAATTATTGAAAGGTGGAAAATGTTATGAAACCAGCTCACAAAAAGATAGAAAAGATAGATCAACACCTTATAATTCAGACTCTTTTAGGGGGCAACCTCCTTTACATTACGCAAATGAACAATTCTTGGATGATAGTAATGACAATGCCTCCTTTCTATATATAAGAGTCTAAGGGATCATAATATAATCAAGGCCGACATAACAATAATAATGTAAGGGCACAATAATAAGAATAGTGGGCTTCTATGGGGCACAATAATAACAATATGGGGACTACATGGGCAAAACAATATAATAAGGGGGTTGTACTAATAATAATAATGGGTTACACTATTAGTATAAGGACCTAACATCCCCCTCTCCTTCAAAAAGTGTTGTCCTCAAAACTTGAGTAGTTATTGATGCTTTTGTATAAAATTCTTGTCCTCTCATGTGGAATCTTCAGCGGTAAGTTCTTCCACTTGATGAGATACTCTGAAATCGATTGATTTTGTAGCTGTCGAGTTCTTATTTCTGTGATTTCTCCAGGTTACAATATGATTTTTCCTTACACGTCAAGTTTTGGAAATATTGTTTAAACTGGGATCTTCTACAACTTTTGAATGAGTGGCCACACTTCTTTGTCCTTATTCCATTCATCCCTTGCTTCGTTTATCCAATCTGGTTGGATAATAGAAATAGCACAAAACAATGCTTCCACATCCTCATCCTTTCTTGAGAGTACATCTACAACAACATTTTGCTTCCCTTTTTTGTAGATGATTTCAAAGTCATAATCCAAAATGTTTGTGACCCATTTTCTTTGTTCTTCTAAAGATAATCTTTGTTCTAAAAATTATTTAAGATTATCATGATCCATTTTTATCTTCAAGTGTCTTCCCATTAGGCAAGGTCGCCATTTCTTAAGCGCATGTAGTATTGCCAACATTTCCTTCTCATAAATAGCTTGCTTGAGATGTAGCCGTAAAAATACCCAATCACCTACATCAAAACGTCTTTCACTGAATGTTGATATGTGTGTTGTTTCATTCGATTCTGCACCAAAGTGGCGTTATCCTTTAAAAATTGGAGAACTTGTTGTTGATGCTCGATGTGATATGTCACTGTTTGAATATTTTTCTTCTTGATATGTCCTTCTATCTTGAGAGTTTGAGGAGTGGTAATTTCTTCCAATGCATTACAAGATATGGTCAGATTCATTTCTTGATGCTCAATGTGATCTTTCACTTCTGAACATTTTTCTTCTTGATATGTCTTTCTATATTGATAGTTTGAGGAGTGGGAGTGGTAATTCTGGCCAATGCATTAAAATATATGGTCGGCTTCATTTCTTTTTCTCGATTTGATCTTTCACTTCTTCATATGTCCTTCTATATTGAGAGTTTGAGGAGTGGTAATTCTTGCCAATGCTTTACAAGATATGGTCGGATTTATTTCTTCTTTATCTGGGGTTGGTTCCTAGTGTATATCCTCTTCTTTTGATTTTTCTTGATCCTTTTCTTCCTCCTCTTCATAATCTATGTAAAATAATTTCTTCTTAGCACACTTATGACCTTTAGTGTATTTTATATCACAATTGTAACAAAGCCATTTTTCTCTTTTTTCTTCCAATTGTTGTGGTGTAAACCTTGTAGGTTGTGGAATGCTAGGAGAAAAAAAAACTTCCATAATTATAGTCGTGAGTGATGGGATTCCTTGTTTCCATAATTTTGCTTTCAATTTTTCTTGCCAACCTGAATGCCTTCTCCAATGAACAAGGTTCCCAAAGATGAACCTCATGTTGAATGTTATCCTTTAAAGTCCCTATGAAGACATCGATGTTTTGCTTCTCTGGAATATAATTTACCCTTATACCCAATTTTTTAAAATCCTTAGTGTGCTCTACCATTAAACCCTTTTGTTTGAGATTTCTCAGTTGGCTAAAGAAGGTGTTTCTCTTTGTATCCTCATAATGTGCTATCATTTCCTTCGTGAAAATTGATCATGTGACAAGTAGTTTACAAGAACAAAGCCCTTTATACCATAAAACTTGATCTGGTTCTAAATATGAAGATGCAATATGTATCTTTTATAACAATTTCACCTCTTGTAGATCAAAATATTGCTCCATCTATAGTATCCAATTTACCAGATCCTTTCCATCAAACTTCCTCATATCGCCTTTTCTTGATTTTAGGAGCTCGATATTGAAACGACTATAACTCTGTAATTCAGATCTCCAAGTTCTAAAATTGAGTCCTGCAGTAGCCCTCTGATCCCTCGTTCTAACCCCACAAGTATGATCAAGATTGGATTTTTCAAGGAAGAGTTATGTCATATCTCCCATGATGACCTGATTATAGACTAGTTTAGTAGAGCGAACTTGTAAAAAGTCCCACGTCTCATTGTTTCAACCTTGGGACCTAAAACCAATACAGAGAAAACTAAAGTCTGTCCTCCTTCTGTAGCTTCTTACGAAATTTCAATATTATGCTCAGAGAGAAATTTCTAACTCTTTTCCCCAGGTCACCTGTTTAGAATGTAATTCTGGAATCTGCAAAAACCTTCAATTACTCATATTATATCTTTGAAAATATAGTGAGAAAACATATGAAATTTGAACCTGAGCTTCACCATGATTTCGAATCAAATGGGTTTTAATTTCAGAGTTTGAACCTTCGTAGAAACAACATTATAGCTAAAATTCCACGATGACCTATTTGAGATGAAATTCTAGAGCTTGAAAAAACCCTAACTTCCTCAGATAATATCTCTGAAACTATAGTGAGACAAGATATGAAATTCAGTCCTAAGGTTTAGACTGATTTCTTCTCAAATGGGTTTTTGTTTTAGCTTCTGAAACTTCGTAGTGAAAACGCTATAGCAAAAATTCCACACTGACCTGTTTGGGCAACGAAACCCTAAAATCCAAAGCTCTGATACCAAATGTTCTGAAACCAGCTCATAAAAAGATAGAAAATATAGATCAATGCCTTAGAATTTGGCCTCTTCGAGGAAGAAACCTCCTTTAAATTACAAAAATGAAAAATTCTTGGATGATACAAATCACAAGACCTCCTTTCTATATATAGGAGTCAAAGGGGTCACAATAATAATGTAAGGGTATAATAATAACAATAGTGGGCTTTTATGGGGCACAATAATAATAATATGGGGACTACATGGGCACAACAATATAATAAGGGGGTTGTACTAATAGCAATAAGGGGTTACACTAGTAGTATAGGGACCTAACCAAAACAAAAATCATTCGCTCCGATTGAGTTTCAAGATGTTGTGAAGAGATATTGTTGAACTCAACTTGGCAACTGACAGTTGATTGAAGCATTGATCTTCTAGTTTGGACACCCTTCTGTAGATATATATGATGTGCATAGAACCTGAATGAGTTCATGATTGAGCTACTTCACTCACATAGAGTTTCCATCGAGCACCCTTCAAAATATTTGCATGGGATGATCAATTTTTTCTAAGATATTCTTCATATGATATTTTACTACATGGATGTATTGTTGATGTTTGGGATTATTATTAATGCATCTAGGTGTTGCCTTAGTATGAGATTTTCCATGATATTTGTGGATGATATATCCATAATTTTATGCACAAAAAGGATGAATACAATGTTGCTATCATGGCTAGCTATGTGGCAGGATGTAGAATATCCTTAGAGAGTCGTTTGAGTAGGATTTGAATATGACATGGATACATTGCGATGACAATGAGTGGGATATGATTCAAAGAGAATACCATAATATAGCTAAGACTGAGTTACCTTCATATATTGAGACAATGTTGTTGTACAAGACAGGCTTAGGCTTTTGGTTAGCACCTCCTGAGAGGGAGATGAATGTGGTATCTTTTGTATTATATATATATATATATTATATATATATATATTATTATATATATATATATATACGTGATCACCATGTTGCAATAACAACAGTCTCATGTTCATAATCAAATATCATACTAGAACATAAACAATCATTATATATGTTAAACAATCATTATATGATATATATGTATATATATTATATATATATATATTATAATATATAATATATATATATATAATATATATATATATATATATATATATATATTTATATATATAATATATATATATATATGATTGCTTGTGTTCTAGTATGATATTTGATTTATGAACATGAGACTGTTGTTATTGCAACATGGTGATCACATTGATACCATATATGAGTATGATGAGAGAATTGTTGATCGAGGAGACTGAGCCAACTCGTCCGCCCTGTCTGAGCTCCCAGGGTGAGGAATTGAGATAGAGGGTGTTGGTGGCTAGATTTTCATACTTTTACTAACCCTTTTACCCTATTCTCTTTACCTATTTCACGCCATTAGTGGTTAATCGATATCTTAAAACGCATAGGTATACCTCTTGTCGTGTCTTTATGGATTATTGGTCAATGAAGCATAGTCGTAGGGGATTATTACGTAAGCTGCTTGCTAATTTAGTTATTTCTATAAATTTGAAGGGAGAATGACAAGGACCATGATTCATTGAATGATATCATCAAAGCTGGCAGCACCATCCTTGAACATTGGCTGCAATAATGAATCAATCTCTCAATTGACATGCTATTATCTTTTAATTTCTATTTCTTTATGAAAACCACCATGTAATTAAAGGCCGATAGCATCGTAATTCTAGGAACTGTATTATTGTAAAAAGTAGGGTTGCGAGCTGTGAAAGTTGTCACTGTTAAGATTCGTTAAGGTTACAGGAGAAATACTCTAACTCTGATTCTGTAACAACATAATTGTAATGTTTCTTTAATTAAAGATCGTTTTATCTTTTGAGAATATTGTGATTCATTGATCTTGCCACAATGTTGATCAAGGAATTGGGCCCACCCTCCTGATCAGGTGTTGTTGGATTAGATGTGTGTTAGTTTTATTCCCTTGAGTTTATTGTTGTTGTAAATGTTCATCAGTGTGTTTCTGTAAGTTCTACTTGTTGTTATTCTTATTTGTTGTTATAGTTATTGCTTGTTGTTATACATTGATGAATTTATAATTAATCTTCAATGTTGGGTAGGGAAATTGTGGCCTACACATATAGTGGATGATAACCTTGAAATAACTTGTAGAACCCAAGGTTGAAAATTAAATGTGGATTGGGTGAATTACATGATTCATACTTTAACACCAACAGAGGACTCCTCAGGTTGAGGGAACTCTGGACAATAGGGTATCACCCCTAGCTGTTACCCATAGGGTTGGAGTAGTAGCTCACCCTATCTTGGTCTTTATATACTATACGCCAGTTGGTATCATACCCACAAGCTGGGCTTGTTGGGATTATCCCTCCCCCTCTAGAAAACAAGTTGAAGAGGTTTGGAGGCATGTGATCCTTACCTCTTGGTATGTCATGTATCTTGTATAATCTCATATGATGATGCATATTTTCTACCACATGACTATTGAGGCTCATTGTTAGGAATATTAGTAGGAAATAGGATGGGTTGAGTAGTAACTTCCCTATATCACCTATTGCTCGATATGGGGTTGTAGTAGTAGTTCCCTGTTGATATTCTAGGTTAAAATATACTCCTTGATATGGTTCCAGGTTGAGATATTCTCCCTAATCATATGATCTTTGATGATGACATGGATAGTAAATCTAAATCCATGTAGCCTGCTCATAGAGATTCTGAGTAGCAGGTCACTGAGAGAGATTATAGGTAGTAGCCCAATGAATAGATGATGGTAGTTTAGGCTCCCCTCTGATGAAAAAATTCTTCTTCTCTTAAATTCGATAATATTCAGTATATGAGCAGGGAAAATCAAGATATAAGAAGGAATAATCATGTGATGAATTGAGATTATTAGTGACAATACATGATGATGAATCATGAGACACTTAACATGCAGGTGGAATTCTCCCTAGTTGAGAGGGAGTGTTAAAAGTAATAAACTGTGGTAAAATTCCACTTTGGATAGCTCATTTTATGGAGATAATAATTTCATTGAATCCATATTTTTGAGAGGACCAAAATCGACCTAAAGATCACTCAAATTGGATAAGGGAAAGTGTACTTATGAAGAAAATCCCATGTGTGCATATTTGATGAGGTTGGCCCTAAAGTGAATTGGACCACCTTGGAAGGCTCTAAATAAAAGTGACCTCTACCTCATTTAAACACAATGATAAGGCACTCTTCTATCTTGGTTTTTGGCTTTCACAAGAGAGAGGCTCATCTGTGGAGGAACATGTTCGCTCTGAGGTGAAATTGCAGGGTTAGAAGCTTGCATATCTGATTTAGGGTTTTGGACCTCAGTCGCAGGTAAAACACAAGAAGGATTCAACCACAGTCGCTCACATAGAATATCATCTGTGTGACTATAACCTTCCAGTATCGTGGACAACTCTCCATCCATGTGACTAAAAGTTAAGGTTTCGCAGTCCAGAACTAACCCCAGTCGATCGCATGCCAGGATTAAGGGAGAAATTGGGAAGCTATAATTACTCGCATATATCCCCCTCTGTGTGACCGAGACCTAAAAGATGAAATATCAGTCTTCCAAATATTTTTCTCTATGACTGTAGAGTCTGACAGTTGACCGCAAACAATGGCAGTCCATTACAGGTTTCTAAATCAAGTTTTTGAGTATAAGCATTGTTGCGTTTATTCCATGGATGTTGTATGTGTTTTGTTGAATTATTGCATAGATGAAGATATGGATCATTGTACTCTTTTTTTTTGAATCATTTGATGACAATCTAAGAAAAAGAATAATTTGAAAGGGTTTTCCCCATAATGGGTTTTTCCCTGGTCTTCGATCTATCCCGATTTCTCTATATGTGAATGTTTTTCTTCTATTGTTCCCTTATGTTCCACTGCTGCAATGATGATGATGATATTGTTCTTTCTACATAGTTGTATATGCTGCTAAATAATGATGTAAATATGAATAATTTTATGATGTTATGGGGTGATCTTAATGTGTTAATGAAGAAATGAAATTATCAAAGAAAAGAACAATATAACCCTGTGAAAAATTAACAAATATAATATGCAAAACCATGGATTATGAAAATATCTAATCTGTAAGCCTCAAATAGTGAATTCATAATAATTCATAGTTTTTGTTCTTCATTTACAAATTTCTCTCTAAATTGAAACATTCACATTAAAAAACACATATTTCATGCCAAAGAATTTTTTTATTAAGTAACTACTAGAGAAATCATGTAGATGATTAAAAAACCTAAATATTCACTAAATTATATGCAAATATACTTGTAAGTCTTTTTTCTAATTTTCGTACATATTTTTTTTTATAAAATCACTTAAGTTTGCATAATCCACTAAAATTATATTCGCATCAAAATAATAATAAAATTTAAATACAAGAAGCTATGTATCAAAATAGTTAATCAATCTTGGTCATACAATGTATAGGTTGAGTAAATATCTCAACTACACACCAATATAGGAGGCTAACTAGTTGGAGAGAATCGCTCCACAAATTAGACCTCAGTAAATCTTAAATACTAGGAACAAACTCTTATACTTAGAAAGGATCACAATGAATACAAGTCAAAAGTATTTTTTCTAAGTCCCACCCTTAATGAATACTTGTATCAATCTCAATCGACAAAGTCTAGTTGTGGTCCTGATGTTTACAAACATGATTAATATGTTGATGTCCATATAAGGGAATAACCATCCATCGGAATGCATGGGTAAGAACCATTGAAACTGCTAGTCTACTAGGATTTCCTTCGTGTACATGGTTCAATCAACCATTATATCTACATACCTATACTTATAAGTCCCCTTCCATCATTATCACCCTAGGTTTTCTTGGATTACCCATAAGCATGCACCAGGTTTTATCGCATTATGCTAAAACATGCTTAGGGTTTTGTCAGCGAACCCTCAACCATGCTACAAGAGTCATTGTCCACTTCCCTCTCACACTTGTGGTTTTTGGCTTACCATAAACCTACAATACAAAGTGACTTTTGGCTCACCACAAACTTTCTTTTACAAAGTGGTTTTAAGGTAACCCCGAACTTTACAAGGATACACTTACATCACCACAGACTCAAGAACATAGTGATACAAATATTTCAAGGAGCACTACAACAAATCATAGACCTACTTACTATGCATGCATGTGACATACTATGAGCTTGAGCCTTCTTGTAGCGGCTACAACCACCCTCCAAAATTTTGCCTCGCATGCAAATTTTGGAGCCTATGTTGGATCCTGCAATCGATCATCCTTGGTCACTTGTTGGTAAGCTGATGATCTCAAGCTTCCCATCCTTGATCTTAAGAGTTTTTCATGTTCTCATCTTTATGTAGCATGTGTCATCTTTGGGCATAGGCATTGTTGTTTGTCATGCAAAGGGGATGCTGTTATACTTCAAGGTAAATCATGTACTTATGAGTTGTTTTCATTACATAGACATGTTTCATACTCAGTTCACGCACTCTTGTCACGAAGGTTGTTGCATCAAGAAGAGTATGTTTTATACATTCTAGATGGTCTACGTTGTATCACTAAGTGTCAAGTGTGATCATAGTTGAACCCTATCACTATTCACATATGTTTCAATGATCTAACACTTAGCTCATGTTCCGAGCAACCTAGCCTCATCCAGCTTCCCGAAATTGTGCACCTTGCTTCTGCAACCCTCAAGATTTTTCCCTTTCCTATTGTAACCCTCCAGTATGCAGAGACACCAGCCTCCCATGGCATCCAAAACTACAAGTGGTTTCCTCCAATGTCCTTCCCTCAGCTGGAAGCCACTATCTCCAAAAACTACACAATGTTGTCCCGCAGCTACTCAGTCTTCCTTGCAACCTAAAACTGTGTAGATGTGTCCTCCTAGAACCCATCCCATAGTAGTACCTTCCTGGTAGAAACTGCACACTATTGCCTCTAAGCTGTCGAGGCTGCACTGCAATCAAAAACTGCATAGAGGTGTCCACTCAAGACCCCATCCTGTAGTAGTGTCATTTTCCTTAAAACTGTAGAGTGTTGTCCAAGCTGTCATGTCTATATTGCATACAAATACTACGTAGGATGGGCCTCCTAGGGACTCATTCTAATAGCAGTCACTGCCCACTGAAACTGCATTGATCTATCTTTCAATGACTATAGGGAAATGTGACAAGCTAAGATCACTCCCAAGGATTTAAGGAGAAGGACCAAGAGACTAAGTGATGGAAAAAGATTCGGACTGCAACTCCATTAGATGCATGATCATCTTGAGGGTAAGTATGGTAAGTAAAGAACACCTTTATAAGTACAATCTCTTATTTAATTTTGCACGAATTCTTGTCATTGTCATATCATCCTGTCTTTAGTAACATACATGTGTGCAAACACAAAAGTCATTTCATGTGTTTCCTCTACATGTCTTGCTTCCTTTTCACTTGTTTGACCAACTTTCATCTTCAGTATGTGGAATGCTATGTCATGCTTATGACCTTGTTTTGGTGATGTTGAAGGTTTGTCTTTGTGCGTATGAGTTGCATTTGCTATGTAAACATCTATCGCACTCACACACAAAGTTGTAAAAAATGTCGCACAAGTATCGTCATAATTGTTCAATGATCTATCTCAAGTGTCATACTTGTTGCTCTCAACCTTTAGATAGTCACACTGAGACATGTTATCTTGTTGGCGTGGGGTGTCTTGTCATCGAGCTATGTTGAGTGTGTGTTCACAAGGTCATGTATACAACGTTCACTCACTCACACACTTATCCATTTTTTTTGAAAATGTATCGATTGGACCACCCTCCATCAATTAGACCTCCATTGAGCTACACTACGCAGTCTCGGCCCTTAGTGACCAAGCATTATTTCCTAGAACTGCGCAGAGCTTGAGGGTGCCCTCTAGGCAATCTGCACTATGCAATTCTCGAATCAACCCAGTTGATTGTCACCCAGAACAATGCAAAGGTTTCCAAAGAATCCATCTCAGTCTGCGCTCCCCGCAAACCTATCCATCAAGCCTCGTGCTGATCAACCAAAGATTTTGATTTGCGTAATGACCTAGGACCGCACTCATCTCCAAACCTGAACAGAGGTTGTCCAACCTACCTGGCTAAAGAAACTGTACAAAGATGTGGGACAGGCACCCATTGCCTATTAATGCATTGTCTCGAGAATTGTGCAATTTTTCTAGGTAGTCCCCCTGCTAGTCTGCTCTCCACTCCTCTTGAAAACTGCAAAGTTTTCATTGAAATTCCACCTGTTTCCTGACACCCTGCTTAGTTCGGAAGCTACACAGTCATGTCCTGCTTGACTGCCTCCTAGAATTGCACAATTCTGACCAGCAGGCTCCCGCATCCTGATCGCAGCCTCCTCTAAAGAATTGTGCAGTTTTCACTTCTAGTGCCTCCCATTTCCTGCACTACCTCCCCCAAAAAAACTACACAATTCTGCCTCCTGGTTCATCCATATCCCACAAATGTCACTATTTTCCGGACTGCTCAACCCAGCTGCTCAGTGACCTTTGCATAGTTTTTCCCTCAGTGCCTTGGAGCCTTGCATCCTAGCCTGACCTATGCTCTGCACTATTTCAGAGCCTTGTCCTCTCTCCTGGGCACTTGGACCCATAAATGGAAGACAATGCATCATGATAGACTAGGGGATTTCTGAATTTGATGTCGTCTCTTCATGATTGATTGTAGAAACAGGTACATGAATGAGACATGGCACGACAACGAACGAGATGAACAAGGAGTGCATTCTAGGAGACTTGCTCGTGGTTGGAGGAAAACACGAAGCATACCAAATAGTAAGTGAATGATACACATGCACATGCATGAACCATCAAGTTGACACCAAGACCATTGAAGACTCGATGGACTTTGCCATGTGGAGGTGAAGCTATGGTACACCACAAGCACACTCATCACTTAGAAGAACAACAGCTCGAGACGAACAACACAACCAACATGTGCATACCAGCAATGTCATGAGTTGCCTTAGCCACATCACTACATTGGGTCATACTTGTGTAATCAATGCAATGTAACGTGGAAGTCCAAGAGACCCATGAATGACATTAAGAGTCATGTAAGTCGAAGAGTCATGTAAGTTGAACATTCATGAGGGAAGTTGAAGTTTCACAAGGGTCAAGTTCACCCTTGGTTATATATACCCCTCATTTGTACATGAAAAAGATATTTCATCTTGGCTCCTCCCACATAGCCTTCAGAATATGTAATATTTTCTTTGAGGAGAGAGAAGTGGCTCCAATGCTCCACTATGGGGTTAGTGATGTATGGTGTATGAATGTGTCTTGGAACTTTCGCTTTATTCAGATGCCTATCACAGGCTAGCACGTTTTCACACTTGTATTGTATTAGTTTGTAAGACTATTCTTTGGATGCTTGTAATTCATGTTTATTTAACTTGTACTAAGATAGTTGAACTGTTTTCGTTTTTTTAGTGCATATGTTGTTGGAAATGCATTGAAAGCTAAAATTGTGAAGATGTGTCCTCCAAGAACCCATCCCACAACAGTGCCTTCCTTGTAGAAACTATGTTGTATTTCCTCTCAGTTTCCTGGGCTGCATTGCACTCAGAAGCTACATAGAGTTGTCCTCCCAGGACACCATCCCACAACAATGTCTTGTGCCTTAAAATTGCATAATCTTGTCCAAGTTGTCCTATCTGCCTTACATGCAGAAAATGTGTAGATGGGCCTCCAAGGGCCTCATTCTGACAACAGTCATTGCCCACTGAAACTGCACTAATCTATCTTTCAATGACTACAAGAAAATGTGACAAGCCAAGATTACTCCCAAGGATTTGAGGATAAGGACCAAGAGACTAAGTGATAAAAAATGATCAAGACCACAACTCCGTCGGATCCATGGTCATCTTGAGGGTAAGTATGGTAAGTAAAGAACACCTTTCAAAGTACATCTCTCAGTTAAGTTTACAGGACTACTTGTCATTGTCATATTATCCTGTCTTTAGTAACATGCATGTTTGCAAACACAAAAGTCATTTCATGAGTTTCCTCTACATGTCTTGCTTCCTTTATGCTTGTTTGACCAATTGTCATCTTCAACATGTTGATTGCGATGTCATGCTTGTGACCTTTTTCTAGTGATGTTGAAGGTTTGTCTTTGTGTCTATGAGTTGTGTTTGCTATGTAAAAATCTATCAAGCTGACACACGAAGTAGTAAACTATGTTGCACGTGTCATCGTGATCGCTCAATGATCTATCTCAAGTGTCACACTTGTCGCTCTCAGCCTTTATACAGTCACACTGAGACATGTTATCTTGTTGGTTTGAGGTGTCTTATCTTTGAGTCATGTTCAATGTGTGTTATCAGGGTCATGTATACAGGAGTTCACTCGCTCACACACTTAGCCATATTTCCAAAAATCTATTGAACAAACGCCCCTCCATCAACCAGACCTCCACTAAGTTGTACTATGCAACCTTAGCCCTCAGTGACCAAGCATTGTTGCCCAAAACTGCACAAAGCTTGAGGTTGACCTCAAGATAGTCTGGATTACACAATTCTGGAATCAACCCAGTTGACTATCACCCAAAACAATGCAAAATTTCCCCAAGAAGCCATCTCAGTCTGCTCTCCCCGCAATCCTAACTATCAAGCCTCCCACTAGTCAACCAAAGATTCTGACTTGAGCAGTGACCCAGGGCTGCACTCATCTCCAAAACCGCGCAGAAGTTGTCCATGCTTCCTGCCTACACTACATGAAGAAACTGCACAGACATGAGGGACAAGCACCCACTTCCTGTCATTGCATTGTCCTGCGAAATTGTGTGGTTTCACCCGACAGTCCCCCTGTTGGCCTGCTCTCCTCTCCTCTTGAAAACTAAATAGTTTTCATTGACAATCCACTTATTTCTTGACACCCCATTCAACTCGGAAACTAGGTAGTCATGTCTTGCTTGACTGCCTCCTAGAACTGTGCAGTTCTGACCTCTCCCCCGAAAAAACTACGCAATTCTTCCTCCCAGTTGAGCGATATCCCACAGATGTCACTGCTGTCCTTAACTGCTCAACCCATCCTCTCAGTGACCTCTACGCATTTTTTCCCGATAGTGCCCCGGAGCCTCACATCCTGGTCTAACTTGTGCTTTGCACTGTTTCAGAACCTTGTCCTCTCTCCCAGTCACCTACACCTAGAAACGAAAGAAAATGGATCATGGTAGACTAGGGGATTTTTGGATTTGATGCTGTCTCTTCATGAGTGATTGCAGAAATAGGTACATGAATGAGACACGATGCGACACGAACATAATTAACAAGGAGCGCATGCTAGGGGACTTGCTCACAGTTGGACGAACACATGAAACATACCAAGTAGTAAGCAAATGAGACACATGCACATGCAAGAACCATCAAGCGAACACCAAGACCATTGAAGACTCCACGCACTTTTCCATGCGGAGGTGAAGCTACGGTACACCACGAGCAAACTCATCACTCAACAGCACAACAGCTCGACACGAACAACATAGCCAACATGTTCATACCATCAGTGTTATAAGTCACCTTGGCCACATCACTACTTTGGGTCATACTTGTGTAATCAATGTAATGTAACGTGGAAGTCTAAGAGACCCACAGATGAAGTCAAAGAGTCATGTAAGTTGAATAGTCATGATGGAAGGCGAAGAGTCACAAGGGTCATGTTCAACCTTGATTGTATATATACCGCTCATTTGTAAATGCAAAATACTTTTCACCTTGGCTCCTCCCACATAGTCTTGAGAGTCTGTAATCTTTTATTTGAGGAGCAAGCAATGGCTCCAATGCTCCACTACTGGGGTTAGTGATGTATGGTGTACGAATGTGTCTTTGAACTTTCGCTTAATTCAGTTGTCTGTCATAGGCTAGCACATTTTCACACATGTATTGTATTCGATTTTAAGACTATTCTTTGGATGCTCGTAATGCATGTTGATCTAACTTTTACTAAGATAGTTGAAATATTTTTGTTGTTTTAGGGCATAGGTTGTTGGAAATGTGTTATATCAGTTGTTATCATTGTGTCACCCAAGTGGACTACTCCACTAGACACTAGACAGAATCATTCTTGTAAACTTGTTATAACGACCATGACAGTCATGTGGACTACTCTGTTGGGTGTTGTACATGATATTTGTTCACCATATTGTATGTGACTGCCACATCCGTGTGGACTAATCTGCTGGAATTTGGGAAAATCTTGTTGTGTTGTGTGTCTCTACCTGACTTTGGAGTACTCCCTTTAAACTTGAGACTCACTCTCACCCTTCCCCCTGTGCAGTGAAGGAAATTAGACACAAGTTACACTAAGTACTCACTGGGCACACGAACCGCGATGTTTGAAGACTATGTCTACCACTCTCATGTGCTGACGAGCAAGATCTAAGCCATATGTTTAACATAATGGCAACTGAGCCATCATACTGGATGGGACACCTACACCAAATGGTGTGAGGTCTAGTTGGGACTTGATACTTTGGATATCCCCTAACTGTTGGCGAATCCAACACCGTCAACAAGCCAATTCGACAAACTCACACAAATTTTCTCTTTGTTTCCCATCATCACCAAATTTTCACTAATGTTGTTACACCAACCAATATATGTTGCACTTGAAACTTATTATATAAAACAAAGTGCCTCTGGACTCCTCTTTCCTTTTCTAGTTAAATTATTTTCCTAGATTCACTTGTGATTTGTTAAAGTAGCTAATTCTAACCAAACAAATCTATTTAGTTAGCTAATTAGCTCCATGTAAATGTTTATAATTAAAAAACACTTATAAGTATCCCTGTAACTTGTTCTTCTTCGAAGTTTCTAATTAAAGAAATTAGAAACAATTCTAACCATTTACAGTTTTGCATTGAGTTGATCAGAATCAATGTGTTTATGTTCCCAAACTGCAAGTAAATTCATAAAAATAACTTTTCATTTTACCATGACTAAAGATTTCCATAATCTAATTACCATTGGTGGAGTCTAGCATTGTGAAGTGCTTTCCTGCCCATTCATGACATTGAGTTTTTTTGGGAGGTATTCCATAATACGACCTCAGGGATTTGTAAAATCAAAATCCTAAAAACAGTTCGAGAAGGAAATCATTCAAGAGAAGACATTCCAAAGTAAACACACTGCAACAAATAAAGAATGCAAAGCTTCTTAAAAGACTATTGCTACGCTCCATATATGAAAGCATGAAACAAATTCAATTTCAAACTATTTTTCAATTTGTACTTAAAATGCTTCTTTCAAATGATTATGGAAAGGAATCATAAGGGTATGGAAATATTCAATCCATAATTTAAATTATTGAGCGAGGATATCTTCAATTTGCTGGACACTTTGTTGATGTTAAAAATGGATTCAAACTAATCTTGGTATTTAAATAAATGTCATTGTCTTAAAATTCAAAAATCAATTCATATGATAGTTCATAAGTGCCCAATAATATGAATAATGAATTAAATGAAAACTTTGTTGATCGCATACCATTATTATCCCCGTCTTGAATCCCTGCAACTCAAAATATGTTTCGTTATAAAATAAATTGAACAGGGAAATAGTGAAAATGAGAAAATAAGAACTTGTTATCTCTACTGTATTTTTAATGTAATTACTGGAACAGAAATAAATACTAAAATGACATTGGTATTAAATTTATCAAACCTATGCAATTAAGAAATCATGAAATGGCAGAGTAGAGTTTAAATCACACTACACAATTCAGGAAATGAAATATAGTCAAATGAATTACACAAGCATGTAATAAAATGCAGTGAATTAAATATCACTAACAGGAAATAAAATGTAATAGAATAAATAAACCCTAAGTAGTCTAGGTAATGAATTTTTTGAAGGGCCCGAACAACCAACTCGATCTTACTGTAAAAATAAAATCAACACCCCATCTCAGAAATTCGAAATAGCGTGGAAAACATAAATTAATCACAAAATCATATTCCTACTGAAACCAAATTACATGAATGCTAAATAATTAAATGTTGGGCTTCAGTGGTCCCCTCCAGGGATCATTCCACTGGGTTCAGATTCCTCTCATGGTGCAATTGAAATGCAGACTCTGCAAATACTGCAATGTATAGGTTTAATTTCCACATAGCCTAGCATTCTTATGTGATCCCAACAATCCCCTATTAGTGTAGAACAATCTCTCTTATATAGTGGTAGTTCTGCTCTAATTAAACAGATCGATTATTACATAGCATATAAATTTTATAATTTTTGTTTAATATTAATTGATTAAAATGATAAAAAGAAGATTTTCTTCCAATTTCGAGCTTTAGTTTGTGCAATCCTGACTTCTGGAAGTAATTTGACTTCATCGCATTGGTGGCAAAGGTAACACGCAACTGGCAAGCTCGAGTCCGCCATCATCCTCATCACAGTCCTTTCAAAAATTGTTCTTCTGACCTTGAACATAGCTGGGATCCATATACCTATTGCAACTCTCACAGCAAAACATGACCAAACCACAAGTCGATTGCCAATACTATGTTTGGGAGTGACCCCAATCGAGAGACTTTGATGTTGTTCATCTCTTTGAGGGTTAGGCCAATCATTAATATGGAATTTTGAGAGATTCAGAAGGGGCATACGAACTGCAACCACATATCCAATCATGTAATTGACTTCCTTGGCCGAATCATTGCTACTGGACTATTTGAAGAAATCACCACCGCTTGAGATGCTAGGACGTTGAATGGGTACGGTAAAAGTCTTAGGGTTCTATTTCCTTTTCTATTGGAGTAATAATATTTTTCTAATGACGATGATTCTTAATTAGACCATCCGGGAATATGTTGCCACAATAATTCCTCATACCATAGTGATATATGAGTAGTTCTAGCGGAAAATTCAACGGAGAAAATAATGCATTTCTTGGCAATTGTTACTTTAGGATCAGGCATTGATACAACAATATTAGGTACAATTTGTTTCCAGGATTCCTTGACAATGATTATAGCAGGTCACCAATGATGGCCATTACCATAAAAATGACATTGCGTGGGTGTTGTTCAACAATCTCTGCACACAATCTCATTTTGAGACTCAAAAAAAGGTGCAAAATGCAGTTCTCCATATTTGTCATTGAACTCAAGCTGGTTCTTATGTTCATGAGATGAATCCGTACTCAAATGTGTTTTAGGAAGCATTCTTACATTGTTGGTATGAAAATTGTTAGTACATGAGTTATTCATCTGCCACCGAGAAGGCATATTATAATTGATATTTACACAAAACATTCTTCAAATTAATTAACAAGAAGAATTCATAATTTAATAGCTATTACCTCTGAATGCCTCTAACTATCAGCTTGATAAGATAGTAATGATTTAAAACACTAGTCACAAGCATAGAATTATTTGATAAAAATCGTAAAAATCCGGAGAAAAAGGCAGCTCAACATCCCCCCATGCTGACCTTCTCACACGTCCTCGTGCAAGCCAAACCATTAAATGAGGAAACCATGAAAGAAGGGAAGGGAAATGTTTAAAGATCAAACTATGCTTTTGATAAGAGTGTCAACAAAAATTTCTGTAAGTAAATATGAATATGCCTGGTATTTTAAAGCACTCATTAGCCTGTAACATAACTATTGCAATGCCCACTAAAACCATGTTACAACTCTTATAGAAAGTAGGAATTATAAAACAATATTAGGTACAAAAAGGAGACATTATGGAGAAAGAGTATTGCACATACCTGTTTTCTTGTCTTAATGAATTCCCTTTTTTGCTTCTACCTAGAGTCTTATGATAAAGGTCAAGTTTTTGTTGAAAAGGTGCAATTTCAAGAAAACTACCACAAGGTTCCTGCTCCTACCATAGAAATCTTATACCTAGACTGTGTAGCGCATTTTGAGAGGCAACCACAATCAATACACATGGTTGTCAATCAAAACCTTGTGAGTAGTCGTCATTGAGTAATTTATCACTCTAATTAAAATGAGTTATAATGCCAGAAAAGGGAAAAAATTAAGTAATATGACACTTTCTTGGACCAATCAGTAACATCTTTATTGAACACTCTAAATTTCATTGTCATCCTGATTCAAAACTAGATTTCTCCTTAATCAGTACAAAGAATTACCTTCACTAAGGGTACCACATCATTAAATATTCCTGATTTTTGAAAAATATAACTCAAAGCATCATGTTCAAATCATCTTACAACCATTTTCCAATAATTAAAATGATGAGTTTCAGGGAAGGAGAAGGATAACCAAGAAAATCATAGTATATGATCAACTTTAATACCACAGACATGGCCGTACTGCCCGCAAGTGTCTATAACCTTGGCAGGGATGTCTTTTAACCCAACAAAATGCTTGTGTCCCACTTACTAGATATAGATTCAAAGTTAACTTATTTGACTTTTAGATGAAGGCCACTGTCCTAGCTTGGTAACCAACTGATGGCTGTGCCACTCACAAGAAGTAACATGGATGAACAAGCCACTTGTGATGATACCTCTTGTCTTCTAGCTTTTGGCTGAAAGTCATTACTATGGCTTTGTGACCAACAATAGCAATATCATGCATGTTAGGTCCCATGATTGTGGTAGGTCGTCTCATCACAAGACCTCCTATCCTCCCCTAAATCTTTTGTAAACTATGATTATGATTAGCCTTAAAGGTTACTTAATAAGTGGGGAACCAGATCTACTCCTTAAGAGTATGGGTTGGCGTGAAAAGTTTTTAATAACTAATCATTATTGGCTAGTTCCTCTACCCTAAAGAATTGTTGAAAATACCCCAGATAATGACTCAAAGATTATTGAGTTAATAATCCTAGTGTTCTCATGAATAGCTCATTATTATCTTTACAAGAGTGGTCCACCATAGGGGGCTCTCCAATAGTACCTACTAAGGGAAACTGAAAAGTATATATCTTAGATGAAAACTCATTATAATGATTAATCATGGTTACTTTTGTAAAATCATGAGGTATTAGAGTGAATCGTACTCAACAAGATTTGTCACAGATGTGTGTGTTAACAACTAATATGGATGAAAAGCGGTTTCAATGGCAATGCTTAGAAAATCAAAAACCTTAATAGCATTATTATAACAACTTTATTAATTTATTCTTCTACCCTACTCTACCCTAAGAAGTACAAGACTCCCTTTTAAGTATAGGGGTACTTCCAATGCATCCACGTGTACAAGAGAAGGACAATTATACTCATGTTCACATTTGAAAAGTATATACGAGAAAATACGAAAACATGAGGTACCAAATGCACTAACTGATGTGATGCTAAAAATTGCTGAATGATAAAGGAGAAGTGTATACTGATAGTAATTTGGAACTAGGATTATATGGGAACCATATAATCTTGGTTACTTGATTCATGGGAAACATCTAGCGCATCATGCAAATCCTCCACATTTCCTTGTCTATCTTCTAAAGTGCAAGCCAGATCAAATAGATGTTCTGCTTCTAATGGCTTCTCCTCATCATGCATGATCCACAACTTCTCGGTCTCCTTAGGAAGATTTTCCAGATCTTCATGAATATTCTCTTCTATAGGAATAAAACTTTCTCTAATTGATGCCAAAATGTGATCTTTCTGTGAAGCAGAGACCCCAACTTCTGCTAGAATTTGAGATAATTATTGGAATAACATCACACTTCTTGACATTTTCTTGCTAGCACCAAAACTTCAAATCTTCGTTTACTCAGACAACCAACTTTGGAGTGACACAAACAAAAGTGGATGCGTGTTTCTTCACTCATGTCTTACCATCATCTCTGCCCTCTAGTTTCCCTGCGATGGTAAAAGAGGGAAAAAATAAATCAATTTATCTCAATTGCAGTAAAAGAAAACAACCACACTTTGCACTAAAGAAAATCAAATCATTTGCGGTAAAGGAAACCTGGCCTATGAGATTTCTGGTAATACCCTCCATATGCTTGAGCGAGAAAGGGGAATCTCATTAATCTAAAAATTCAATTGCGAAAAGAAATCATAACAAATCATGAGACCTTATCCTACAACGCCTCCTCGGAAACGACACCAAAATGTTGGGAGGTATAAATGCTAGATTTACACCCACATTTAAATTTTCAATCTAAGGTCATAAGACTTAGAGATGTAGCACAATATATGCAAAAGAACGAACTCAGGGATTTGTAAAATCAAAATCCTAAAAACAATTCGAAAAGTAAATCATTCAAGAAAAGGCATTCCAAAGTAAACACATTGTAACAAATAAAGAATCCAAAGCTTCTTAAAAGAGTACAACCACGGTGCAAATATGAAAGCATGAAACAAAGTCAATTTCAATTATTTTAAAATATGTAATTAAAATGCTTCTTTCAAATGATGCTAGAAAGGAATCATAAGGTATGGCAATATTCAATCCAGAATTTAAATTATTGACCGGGAATATCTTGAAGTTGCTGGACACTTTACTTATTTTAAAAATGTATTCAAACTAATCTACATATTTAAATAAATGTCGTTGTCTTACAATTTCAAAATCAATTCATATGATAGTTCATAAGTTCCCAATAATATGAATAATAAATTAAATGGAAACCTTGTTGCTCTCATACCATTATTATCCCCGTCTTGAATCCCTACAACTCAAAATATGTTTTGTTATACAATAAACTGAATAGGGCAATAGTGAAAATGAGAAAAGAAGCACTCGTTATCTCTACTCTATTTTTAATCTAAACCTATGCAATTAAATTTATCAAACCTATGCAATTAAGAAATCATGAAATGATAGAGAAGAGTAAATCACCCTACATAATTCAGGAAATAAAATGCAGTCAAATGAATTACACAAGCATGTAATAAAATGCAGTGAATTAAATCACACTAACAGGAAATAAAATGTAATAGAATAAATAAATCCTGTGTAGTCTAGGTAACAAACTGGTTGATGGGCCTTAACAACCAACTCGATCTTATTGTAAAAATAAAATCAATACCCCTCTCAAAAATTCGAAATAGTCTGAAAAATATAAATTAATTGCAAAATCATATTGCTACTGAAACCAAGTTACATGAATGATAAAGAATTAAATGTTGGGCTCCAATGGTCCCCTCCAAGGATCATTCCATTGGGATCATATTCCTTTCATGGTGCAATTGAAATCCAGATTCTGCAAATAATACAAAGTATAGGTTTAATTTCCACTTAGCCTAGAGTTCTTCTATGATCCCAGCGATCCCCTATAAGTGTACACCAACCTCTCTTATATAGTGGTTGTGATGCTCTAATTAAATAGATTGATTGTTACATAGTATATAAATTTAGGATTTTTGGTTAATATAAATTAATTAAAAATCAAAACAAGAAGATTTTCTTCCAATTTCGAGCTTGAGTTGGTGCAAACTCGGCTTCTGGAAGTAATTTGAATTCATCGCATTCCTGGCATAGGAAATGCACAATTGGCAAACTCAAGCCCACCATCATCCTCGTCATAGTCCTTGAAAAAATGGTTCTTCTGACCTAGAAGATAGTTGGGACCCATATACCTATTGCAACTCTCCCAACAAAACACGACCAAACTACAAATCGATTTCCAATGCTATGTTTTGGAGTGACCCCAATCAAGAGACTCTGATCTTGTTCATCTCTTTGAGGGTACCGACCAATCATTAATGTGGAATTTTGAGAGATGCAGAAGGGGCATACAAATTGCAACCACATATCCGATCATGTATTTTCCTATCCTTGCCTGAATCATTTCTACTTGACTATTTGAATAAATCACCACCGCTTTAGATGTTAGGAAGTTGAATGGGTATAGTAAAAGTCTTAGGATTCTGCTGCCTTTGCTGTTGGAGTAATAATATTTTTCTGAAGATGTTGATTCTTAACTAGACCATCTGGGAATATGTTGCCACAATAATTCCTCATACCATGGTGACATACGAGTAGTTCCAGTGGCAAATTCAATGGGGAAAATAATGCATTTCTTGGCAATTGTTACTTTAGGATCAGGCATTGATACAACAATATTAGGTACAATTTCTTTCCTAGATTCCTTGGCAACGATTATAGCAATTCACCAATGATGGTCATTACCGTAAAAATGACAATGCGTGGCTGCTATTCAATAATTTTTGTGCACAATCTCACCTTGAGACTCGACAAAAGGTGCTTAACATAGTTCTCCATCTTTGTCATTGAATTCAAGCTACTCCTTCTATTCATGAGATGAATGCGTACTCAAATGTGTTTTAGGAAGCATTCCTGCACTACTGGTATGAAAACTGTTAGTACATGACTTATTCATCTGCCACCAAGAAGGCATATTATTATTGATATTTACACAAAACATTCTTCAAATTAATTAACAAGAAGAATTCATAGTTTAATAGCTATTACCTCTGATATCAGCTTAATAAGGTAATAATGATTAAAAACACTACTCATAAGCATAGAATTATTTGATAAAAAGCATAAAAATCTGGACAAAAAGGTAGCTCAACAATTTTAATTCAACAAGCTTCATAGGGAAGATCCTTCCCATGACTTGTGACATTGTTCTTTTTCAAATCAATGAACAACTCATGCTTCCTCCACACATTGGTTTGGTAATTCGTTCTTCCTCTACACACTAGTCTGGTGTTTGCTAATAAAATACAAGGCTATAACTCCTCACAGGTTGGCCATACAACACATTCCAATGCAGTCTCCCTCATACTTCAGATGAAAAAATGTGGGTAATCGCATGAAATAGGTGTTATACTATATGCTCCAAAAGACCCCATAATCACTCATCAACACTTTATTTGAACAAAATTATTAACATAACACATTCCAACATAGTCTCCTTCATATACTAAAGATGCAAAAAATGTGGGAAATCAAATGAGGTCCGTGTTAAGATATAAGCTCCAAAATACCATAGGAAATCACTAATCAACACTTCATTTGAATACAATTATTAGTCCCTCCAGTATGTAGGTTGTCTTAAAAAACCAAACATCGATGCAGGACAAATGTAGAGAGAACTAGACCAGAAACGTTATGCCTATTACTGAAGATTGTTGGTTTAATATAATATAATTTGGAAAATTCTCAGAAATACACAAAAATGGCATCGAGCACTTACAAATTCTCCACACACAACAATCACGACTTCTCCACACACAACAATATTGGTGTGCTTCTCCCATGTGTAGAAACAAATGCACAAAGTTTGGCAATCTATGTCTATAGAGAGGCTCTCTGGTGCCAGTATTAACTCTTCGTAGAGCTTGAGCTCACACACAAAATTTATCAAGTCTGTAACTCGCACTCAGAGCTTCATGCAGTTGCCACAAACATTTCATTTCCTTATGTAAATGATGGACAAAAACCCCGCTCCAAGCACAACAACAATACACACTCAACAAACACATATACTCTCTATTTCCCTGATCCCAACCATAAAGGGGCCAAGCCCAATCCCATATGGGCTTTGATACCAGCTTAAATTTGCATAAGCCACTCAAAATTATATTGACATCAATAGATAATACAGTATAAATACAAGAAGCTATGTCTCGCGATAGGTAATCTATTTTAGACATTCAAATTTCTTGGTTAAGTGAATATCTCAACCACACACCAATCTAGGAGGCTAACTAGTTGGAGAGATTATCTCAACCAACTAGACCTCAACAAACTCCTAAACACTAGAAACAAACTCTTATACCTAAAAGGCTTCACAACTAAGACAAGTAGGAATTATATTTTCTAAGTAAATCTTATATAAATAATGGAACCATATGACTTGAATAGGGAATTGGTTGAACTTTTAATAAATATTTTTTTTAGATACATAATTGTCTTTCCAAATTTGCGTGTAAAATTATGTTTTTCACTTTTTCAAATTATTTAATGCAAAATTTAAAATCATTTAAAATTTTAATTTATGAAATAATTTTTATAATGTTTACAATATAAACTGTTAACATATTAACTGTTTAAATTCTTATATATATATATATATATGAATTAAAAATATTATATTTTTTTTTTTATCGCAATTCAATTTTTTATATAAATATTTAAGTTATAACAAGTATATATAATTTCTCCTAATGGAGTTTAATGATGGATGGAACGGGGCTTGGAGCAAAGTTCTCACCACCATCGAGCTTGTAATTTCACATTTATGAAGGAAGGATGTAGGGGGAGTCCCAAATGAATGAGCATATAGTCCTATAGTTGGTAAAGGGTTCATGAATTAGTGTTGATGTCTCGTGAATTCATTTGTGGAGGAAGAGTAAGAGACGAGGTGAGGTCCTCGGTCTTCTAGAGTAAATTGTTCGTAAAGGTGGTTTGTGTAGAGGTTTTTGTGTTGTGGGCAGAGAAGGTCTATCTTGGGCGACATGAATTTCAAGGTGCTCATTCCTTCTATATAATAGTTGTGTGGCTCATTCGTGAAGTGTAGGATCACTAGCTACTGGATATTATTAATTCAAAGGTCCTAGTGGCATTTTCAGCTATATGCTTTATGTTCTCTTCCCAATCTCACCTTTGTTTTACTTGGGTTTCTTGTTTAGTCACTCTCGAAGCATTGGTCTCAAGGGTCTAGAGTCTCACTCTCTATGGGTTATCTTTATTTTTTGGTTTGTGGAAAATGTCAGGATTGCTGGAGTAATTCGGTGTAAGGGTTTTGTTAGCTTCTTTTCTAATGTAAGGAAGGTGTGGCTGGGTATAGTTAGAAGTTTTTGCGGGGACCAGATTCTGTGCGTTTATTTGTGTGTCTAGGTAATTGTTGAGGATGGGAACTAGGTCATGGTATGCATTCTCTTGGGTGTCGAATTGTCTTATTCCCAGGGTGGCACCTTTCTTTTTCAGTGGTAAAGAATAAAGTGTCTCTGGAAGAGGAAGTATTGTCTTATACCCTGTCTGGTGGGTCTGTGTCTAAGGTTATGTGTTATGTTGGGTTCTTCTAGGACATGATAGTTTGTTGTTTTCCTGGTATTGCTAAGGGTAGGTTGAGTCAGTCTGTGTTCCCTTTTGCATGTAGAGGAAGAAGCTGTAGTGATATTGATTCTCGCCCCAAGATTCAATGATGCCGCCAAGACAAAGGATGAGGAGCAAAAAGGGACGCAGTGGAAGAGCCCAACTTCAGCGGAGAGGGGCAAGGATTTTTGCCCATGGTTCAATGACAACCTATTTCAATATAGTTCCACCTGAAACATGGCAATAAATCTGTGATCTCAAGACAAAAGTAGGAGAGGAAAGGCATTCTCTTTTGGAATCTGAGTTGTTAGAGGAATGTCAGTTTGGGTGCTATACTCTTGGCACACTAAGGGTAAGAGAAAATAGTATTTAAATTCAATAGTGCTTCATTGGAAAGTGAAGACTTTGTTGGGCTTGGTACTGAGGGACAAGCAGATGGAGAAATATGATTTTTTTTCCTCTATGGAGGATGTTAAGGGGATTCTTAGGAACTAGAGGTTCTACTTGGATAAAATTGATGTTCGACTAGTGCATGAGGACCTAATGGATCCTCCTGGCTCTAGTGCAAGGATTCCAACTAACATTTGTCCTCACATGATGATTAGTGAGCATGGGTGGTGGGTGGTGTAGTTTGGTTTGTTACCCTTAGCTTTTAGTTTTTCCTATGGAATGTTCATTGATGGTATGTTTGTCTTCAAATTATGGAAACGGATTATGGTCATGTTTGTGTGTTTTTACTAGAGATTTATGCCTCTCTTCTTCGATCTCGAGTGTTTTCATTATTATCCTTTGTTATATGCTTATGGTGGTACGTGAATTTCATGGTTTTTATGGAGGGAATGCTTTTATCTGGACCGACTATGGTCATTTCTCGGGTTGTTGTTCGGTAGTCTTAGTTGTGACACCGTGGAAGGTTCTTGCCCTGGTAGCTTTCAAATGCCCTATGACACTGAAGTCGCTGTGTTTTAGCCTGTCTTTTGTGCTCCTAGGCGAATGCATAAGTGGGATATTTTGGTGAGTCATCCTTTCGTGGACAATGGCATATGCCACTATTTATAAAATGTGTGGGGAGGTAACTAGACCTTTCATGGTTGTCATGTTCATGCATTTTTCTCTGAAGATTACTTTGGTTCATCTAGACGAAGAAGATCAAGGGTCTAGAGCTTTCACTCCCTCTGTGTGTGATGATATCTATGTAAATCAACTTTTTGAATAATATAAAAGTCTATTATTTCAAAAAAAACATATATATAATTAAATATATTTTTCACATATTTTAAAACTGAAATCTAGCTACCATATTTTACGAAGTTAAATTAAAACTTTAAGGATTGTAATTTAAGTTAAAATCATATTAAACCTAATGTATTGAGATCCTTCACATGTATTTATGCAGACTTTCACACCTTATATTGATTCGCAGTCCCTTCTTTTAATTTTTTAACATAGTACATTCAAATGCATTATTGCAGACTTTCACACCTTGTATGGATTTGCAATCCCTTCTTTTAATTTAAACACATCTATAAAGGTGTAGTTAACTCGTTTTGTCGTCAGGACAAATATTAAAAGCCACATTTCTCCGTGATTTACAGTGGTTAACCTGCCAAATTAAAATGCATTTACTGGTGAAGAGTTGGCAAAGTAAAATCGCATTTTTAAGAGACTCATAGTCAATAAGTCGCTTCTATGAACAGAGTTGCATCGATGCAGAGTCATAGCATAAGTGACTTATAACTGAGCCGAATTTCTAGTTATGTTACCATTCTGTGTCGTGTTGATTGTAGAAATATCCGTATTCCGAATCCATAAGTCTTCCCTGATCCATTCTCCATATTTTGTTGTAATTTTCCATTCTTATTTCCTTCCCTACCGTGGTTAAAAAATTGCAGCAAGAAAATTCGGATTTTCTCCATTCAATGTATCTAGACATTAATTAAAATTCAATGCTATAATTCTTCTAATATAACACGTGCAAAGCCTTCTGCAATTTGGTAATTCTTCATTGTAAGTCAGACCATGGAAATAGGCAATTCTTGGCCAATCCGATGGACTTATATACCCTTACATGGTTGAAAAGCCGTACAGGTACATTGGCACATGCAGAGCACATCTTATCCATTTTTCAACTGATGAAACAGCTGGTTTATTGGAGAGATGAATCTAAAAGAAATTTTATATTTTTGGAAATGATTAGTAGAAAAAATTGAAGTGAAATTTTGATTTGTTTTATTTAAATTGATTTTTTATTATATATAAATTTAGCATTTCTATTATGTAAAAATTTACATATATTTTCAATAAATTCCTACAAAAATTAACTATCATTTCAATAAATTCCTACATGAAACCCTAAAAAAACTTCCAAAAAATTTCTAAAAACAACTCTTAAAAAAACACGTATATCGTGGGTTACATTTGGCATCTAGCCGACTCCCGAGCTTATTCGGTTCAGTTATTCAATTGAGTTTCGACACGATACTTGATGCTGTTCTGCGCATTCATCTGAATGCACGTAAGAGTCTGCTCTGACTGGATACAAGGTTAAAAGTATCACAGGAGACAATGCCAGTCGCTATCAGCCATCCAAATTGCTGTCAATAAATGAAAAATAGGCATACCTAACTGTATCCCATGATGTGCGTTAATCCACGTTAGAAAATCCATTCGCACAGACCCCAAAGTGATAGAGCATATAACACATTTCCAGCATTCCGTGACCCACATGCACCTACAATTCCGGAAAGCATAAAACGGAATGGTAGATTGTCTCATGCGTTTTTTTTTAAGTCGTTCATACGTTTTGTTTGGAATTCCGGAATTTCAAAGAATCCGGTTTTATTTCAAATGGTTTAAATTTCAAAGTAACCGGCTTTTTGGGAGGGTAGATTTTCGAAATCATATAAATTTCAATGGAACCAGCTTCTGGATGCTGGTCTGAAAAATTACGAGGTTCTCACCCACATCTTCACGTTAGGTTACATGGCGTACTAAGGTCCTTACGTTTAATTAATGTGGAAATCATATGATATGGAGTTTATATAAAACGTCAGATTTAAGATTTACATGCGTTGGTGAAAGGTATATACGGTATAGTGCTAATAGCTTATAGTATTGTTATGGTTGAAATAATTTAAAAAAAATATAAGTAACATTAAATTTATTTTATTTCAAGTTAATAAAAAAGTGTTTTTTTAATTAGCTCTAATGTAATTTAATTTTATTATTAATATATTTATTAATATAAAACTAAGTTAATTATTTTTAATTATTTAACATATGATTTAAATATCATATCATACATGTTATATGAAAAATATAGATTATTTATAATGTTATAAATGTTGTATATTTATTTATTCACAATAAAATAGTTACCAAGTATATTGATATATATATTAATTATCATAAGGAATAAATATTTATCTATATTTAAGCCATTCTGTTAAATGATTAATTTCAAATTTTTATTATTTTAAAACTAATTTACAAATTATGTTTATACTTATAATAAATACGATGAAATTCAAGTCACATAAATAAAAATAATTAGGTTAACCGTTAACACACATTTCAAATCTCAAATAAAAAATTCCCTTCGAACTTGAGTTGTAATAGAAGGGCACTTTATGTGAACCATATCTAACTTTAACCCCTATATATCATAATAAATAAATTAATTTACATTTAATTTAATCTATTAAGAAAAAATAATAGATTATTTATTTATTTATTTATAATATATGATAAGTTGAGTTGTTTTAAGTGAGATTTTTGGAAGTTTTCTTGGTGAGTTTTTTAAGTTTAATTTTTCTAAAATTTAATAAGAATTTATTGAAATCATAGACTTGATAGATAACCATACACAATCCAAATACCTTAAAATTTCAGGATACATGAATATATATAGAATTAAAAACAGTTATAAATAACACATATTTTTCACCTCAAATTTTCCCAAAAATTACTACACTGAAAATCCAAGTCCAAGAAATTAAGAAAAAAACAACTCCATACTAAATTAACAAATTAAAAGTTTAAAATAGTATTAATTAAAAGTAATCCAAGAATGTCTAACGAGCAAATGGCATTTCACGCTGCTGCTCTTTCATGATTTCATTGTCAAACTTAAAAATCATAAGCGGCGAATTATATTTTTCATGTCTCCCTGTGGAATTTTAGGACAGTTGGACTCTTAATAAAAACACTACGGGACTCAGATGCAAACCACAATCGCGTCACTGTTGCGTGCAGCAACCGACATTCTGGGAAAAGCTGAACTTTGAAATTTGTTGAAAAGAAGAAAACGATGTAATTGACAGGCAAAGCCTCTATACAAGAATTTCCACCACCACGCTGCATCGGAAAAATGCTATAAATACCGATCAACTACAACCATATACGACCCAGTTCGGTTTTTGGAGCTCTCTACTGCCACGCAGAAGATGGCTCTCCTTGCAGCGATGTCTTTCATTAGTAAGTTATTGCTGGTTCTGGTTGTTAGCTGCATTTATTCTGCGAATCCCTCCGCTGCCTCGTACTATAATTCCCCACCTCCCAAGCCTTACCTTTATAAATCACCTCCTCCTCCATCACATGTTCCATCTCCAGTCCATTATAAGCCGTCCCCTGCACCTACACCCGTCCCCAAGCCACCAGTAGTGGAGAAACCACCGCCCGTGCACAGCAAACCTCCTCCTAAGGCGGTGCCAGTTTCTCCTCCATACAAGTACAAATCTCCACCTCCGCCCAAGGTGGAGATTTCTCCGCCAAAACCAACTCCTGCTCCATATGCCAAGCCTCCACCAGTTGAGAAGCCCCTTCCTCCTCCTTCACCACCAAAATCATGGCCAACTCCTCCCCACCACGAACACCACAAAGACCATAAACCTTCTCCAGTGACCAAGCCACCAAAAGCTACTCCAGAAAAACCATACGGATACAAATCTCCTCCTCCCCCAACCCATGTCGTAAGTCCTGCTCCCCCCAAAGCAGTACCCACTCTACCCCCTCCTCATCCCAAACCACCCGTCTACCCCTCGCCACCTACACACCACTACTCCTACAAGTCTCCTCCGCCTCCGCCATATTAGATTCTGCAAAGCAAATGCGGAGCACCATTGTCGACTGATAAGGTACGCTTTTATTCTTTATAATTATCGGTTGCGCTATCTTAAATATTTCTTATACAATGTATTGGTTTCACGCCAATCTGGGCAAAGTTGTATGTCAGTAAGCATTACCTATTACAAACCTAAATCCTCCTCATTAATGGAAAATTTGTAGTAGTTTTCTCTGCATCAATGGAGAATTTGTATAGTTTTACTCCTGCGGCTGTTGATTGTTGTTGGCATTATAACTATAGATTTTCTGATGTGTGTAGATCAACTTCACTGCAGTCTTTCGGATCATCTCGAACTTATTATGTGCATGTTTGGTTGCAGGTTATTAGGGATATAGGGAGAGATTATTAAGGATACATAATGGAAAAGATGGATATATTACTCATTTAGCTGCAGACGTTGATGAGCTACTTAGAGTACAGAGCCATATTTGGCAGAAGTTTATCTTGTAATCTATTTTATGAATAACACCATTCAGCTACTTTTATAATAAAATATCCTGATTTCCAAGAAAATAGAGTGCTTCCGTTGAGATGCCATTGACTGTCATAATCTCATTGTTATTGGTTTGGACGAAATTAAGGGATAAATTCTCGCACTGAAACACAACATAGAACATTAATAACAAATAGACAAGTACAGATAATCACGCATACGTGCTTAAATGTTTCCTTTTTCATTCATCTCAACATTTTGGTCTCAGCATCTCAAATAAGTATACGCCAGTCAAGTCAATTATTCAATTTGAAATTTTCATGTATTGCCCCGCCGTGAAAATTATAACAAGCTATTAATTTTTGGAAGAAATCAAGTGCAGTATCAAGTTTGAAATTTTCATGAACCGCCCCGCCATGAAAATTATAACAAGCCATTAATATTTGGAAGAAATATGAGCAGTGCCGATGGCACATTAATGTAGAGTAAGATTAACAAACTTGCATAACAAAGTAAGAACTAAGCATTTCAATTAAAACCACACTACAAATTGATCCGATGTTAATCCATATGTCACATCCCAAAAAAAAAAAAAAAAATTATTTATATTTCTATCTCTTATCCATCGTCGGGTTAGGGTGCACCATACCATAGTAATGCAATGGTTATAACGTTGATTTCTTAGAACATAACTATTATATCAAATATTATCAGGGTTATATTATGGTTATTATTGGCAACCCCTAACACTTATAACACCTACGCTTAACGCTTGATTTAACACAAGCCCGACACTTGGCTTCCGGATTGATCATACGCTGGCGGTAGCTGGGCATTAATGGTAACCCCGTGGTTGCCACTCCCTCGGGATCGTCACAGAAATAGACGATCGCGATCGCTTTCCTTAATCGAACGGTGGAGAGCTTGAGGGGTTTTCGCGGCAGTGTATTTAGGGTTTACGCCCAAAAACTTCGGTTCATTTGTCATTGCTTTGCTCTCCGAGAGCGACTCTTCGCTCTGGTGTCTGCTATAGTTCTGTTGCTCCGGTCTCTGGTTTGCTTTGCTCTCCGTGAGCGGCTCCTCGCCCTGGTATCCGCCATAGTTCTGTTGCTCCGGTCTCTGCCAGTGTAAATCCTTATGGATCTTGCGCTCCTGTTGGCGGCGAGCTCCCCTGATATATTCTTTTCGACATGTCCATGGAGGTAAGCAACACTCTGCTACAGTTCTCTTATTATCATTATTTTCTTCTGCGTTTTTTCCTCGGCAATCATTTGATTTATTGTTCCGCTGTCTGTGACTGGCAGGTACCGGGGGTGTTGCCTGAAGTTTGGTGGTCACGCCGATGGTGTAGAGGGTTACTCCCCTGGGCAGGTTCGGTAAGTTTCAAAGCTCGCAATCTCTGTCAGAGTTATTATTGTTGTTATTGTCGCCTTATACAGTGTTTCCCTGCCAGGTCTAATGTGCCACCCTTCGCACTTGGTTTCTTTCGGCATGCGGTGAAATAGTGACAGGCTCCTAGGGTTATAGGATGTCCTGAGTTCTGTTTATACAGCCGAGATATCCTCGAGCACTCTGATAATGTTTAATCATTTAGTCCTCGGTTGTTTTGCTTGTAATGGGTCCACTCATTGTAATTACAGTTGACATATTTTTATGGGTTTCTTGGATGGTTCCCGACTCGGTCGGTTTTGTATCATAAGGGTTTTTCTGGGTACGCTTTACCCCGTAATATATATATATATTGATTGGTTACATGACAGGGTTTGACCCTATGTTCTCTGAATGTCAAAAACAGTGTTTATAAATTGATGATTTCACCCGTATGGGTTTTGGTAATGATTTTTACAGTTTCGCACTGTTTGGCCGCCGGCCGGTTCAGCATCTCATGATTATAGTATGGTTCACTCTTAATAATACCTGCTATGATGAATCCTTTCTTAGGGTCTATTTGTTTTGCCATGAATTTTTATGAACCCCCCCGCTGTATAATGATTTGGGGTTTTTTTCTTTAAGAAAAGGGATCGGTTGACCGAGAATTGGTCGACCGCGGATTAAAATGATGTGTACATTCGGCTATTATTCAAATGATTTCAAATGATTTCCGTAAATACATGTTTAGTAATTACTGCAACGCTTGGTTCGAATTTCCAGTTTAATAAGTGGATTATCTTTTCTTTTATTTGCTAATAACCTTCTGAATACTTATTACAGTAGAAGGTTTCAGTTTTAGATTTCGACATTTAGCTGTAGCTTACTGTTTTCGAATGGTATTCGCCTGTGCACAATTACCAGACTGCTAATGACCAAATAGTTTACGTAAATAAATTACTTATTTACTCTGTGGTTAAAGATAAACAGAAATTACTATCTTCTTGAAGTGATGGAAATATTATATATTTAAAATTGAATAATATGAAATGCATAATTATGTGTGAAAAGTTATTTTCTTCTCTTTATGCATGAGAATGGAAAGAAAAACAGTTGCTAATATATTAGGATGAAACCCTAACTGTTTCTCTTCTCCTTGGGGAAAAAGGAAAAGACCTAGGTTGTTTTGGGAAACAAACAGGAAAAACGACAGAAGAGAAAGAGGAGGCATTGAGCTATGGAAAAGGTGCTACGTCTGGTGAGGACCAGATAGCACAGGCACAATTGTGTTTTTCCCATTGCAGAGGTTGTGGCCAGCAAGGGATTGCTTGGGGGAGAGACGCAGTACAGATGACTGGTCTCGTGGCTGGGTGGATATCAAGCATCAGATAACCTTCTGTAGGTGATAGAAGGGCGGAAGGAAGCAACAGAGATACATGTAAGTATCCTAAACCCCAGGTTGGGTATTGATTACAGTAGTAATAGTTGTCTATGATCATTAATAATGGGTATCAATGACAGTATTAATAGTTTTTATGATTATTTAATATTGGTATTGACAACAGTAGTAATAGTGGTTATGAATATTTAACCGTTATTAAATTATGAGGCAGGATTGAATTTATATACTGTCATTTATATTATCCATAAAACAGATACGTAATAAAAGAAGAGAGAAACAGAAACTGAAGGTCTATATGGAACCTGTACATTATACTCTGTCTTTATATTAATCTGGGTAATAAGCAAGAGGGATAGATAGCTAAGTTTGTAAAGATTTAATCCTGTACAGAATGCTATTTTAAAGACAGAAGTAGATAAACAAAAATCATGCAGACTGTGGTTCATGAAAGTAACAGTAATGAGATTTAGAAATATATAGAACAAAGTATATTTGGAAGTATATATATTACACAGCAAGAAAGTATCTAACCCCACTCTGCATTTAGAAGCAGAGTATCAAACTAATCAAACAGGTAACTGTCGGGTAACCCAAAAGGAAACCCTTGTAATTACCAATCGAAAGACGGTAAAGAATGGGTACAAGCAAATAAACTATCGAATTACCATTGACACAGCTTGTATAGATAACATGAATCATTAACAGATATATCCTGGCAGCAATAAATCCGCTGAGCTCAATCAAGAAAAACATGCAGTAATGCGTAAAGAAAAGATTTATGACTTAATACAAGCCACGGTAGTTAAGTGGCGGTCTGGTAATTGTGCACAGGCGAATACCATTCGAAAACAGTAAGCTACAGCTAAATGTCGAAATCTAAAACTGAAACCTTCTACTGTAATAAGTATTCAGAAGGTTATTAGCAAATAAAAGAAAAGATAATCCACTTATTAAACTGGAAATTCGAACCAAGCGTTGCAGTAATTACTATACATGTATTTACGGAAATCATTTGAAATCATTTGAATAATAGCCGAATGTACACATCATTTTAATCCGCGGTCGACCAATTCTCGGTCAACCGGTCCCTTTTCTTAAAGAAAAAACCCCAAATCATTATACAGTGGGGGGGGTTCATAAAAATTCATGGCAAAACAAATAGACCCTAAGAAAGGATTCATCATAGCAGGTATTATTAAGAGCGAACCATACTATAATCATGAGATGCTGAACCGGCCGGCGGCCAAACAGTGCGAAACTGTAAAAATCATTACCAAAACCCATACGGGTGAAATCATCAATTTATAAATACTGTTTTTGACATTCAGAGAACATAGGGTCAAACCCTGTCATGTAATCAATCAATATATATATATTACGGGGTAAAGTGTACCCAGAAAAACCCTTATGATACAAAACCGACCGAGTCGAGAACCATCCAAGAAACCCATAAAAATATGTCAACTATAATTACAATGAGTGGACCCATTACAAGAAAAACAACCGAGGACTAAATGATTAAACATTATCAGAGTGCTCGAGGATATCTCGGCTGTATAAACAGAACTCAGGACATCCTATAACCCTAGGAGCCTGTCACTATTTCACCGCATGCCGAAAGAAACCAAGTGCGAAGGGTGGCACATTAGACCTGGCAGGGAAAGACTGTATAAGGCGACAATAACAACAATAATAACTCTGACAGAGATTGCGAGCTTTGAAACTTACCGAACCTGCCCCGGGGAGTAACCCTCTACACCATCGGCGTGACCACCAAACTTCAGGCAACACCCCCGGTACCTGCCAGTCACAGTCAGCGGAACAATAAATCAAATGATTGCCGAGGAAAAAACGCAGAAGAAAATAATGATAATAAGAGAACTGTAGCAGAGTGTTGCTTACCTCCATGGACATGCGGAAAAGAATATATCAGGGGAGCTCGCCGCCAACAGGAGCGCAAGATCCATAAGGATTTACACTGGCAGAGACCGGAGCAACAGAACTATGGCGGATACCAGGGCGAGGAGCCGCTCACGGAGAGCAAAGCAAACCAGAGACCGGAGCAACAGAACTATAGCAGACACCAGAGCGAAGAGTCGCTCTCGGAGAGTAAAGCAATGACAAATGAACCGAAGTTTCTGGGTGTAAACCCTAAATACACTGTCGCGAAAACCCCTTAAGCTCTCCACCGTTCGATTAAGGAAAGCGATCGCGATCGTCCATTTCTGTGAAGATCCCGAGGGAGTGGCAACCACGGGGTTACCATTAATGCCCAGCTACCGCCAACGTATGATCAATCCGGAAGCCAAGTGTCGGGCTTTTGTTAAATCAAGCGTTAAGCGTAGGTGTTATAAGTGTTAGGGGCTGCCAATAATAACCATAATATAACCCTGATAATATTTGATATAATAGTTATGTTCTAAGAAATCAACGTTATAACCATTGCATTACTATGGTATGGTGCACCCTAACCCGACGATGGGTAAGAGATAGAAATATAAATATTTTTTTTTTTTTTTTTTTTGGGATGTGACATATGGTATCAGAGCCCAGATACAGCACTGTGGCCTCTGGGCAAGCCAATAATGAATGGACCCTGTAGTAAATCAGCTAATAGCTAATCATTCCATTATTACTCTTGAACTGTTTTTTTTTGTTCTACAGGAGAGAATTCTGGGAACAAAAGGCATGAGGAGGGCAGAGAACACGTCCTGACGACCTGTAACGGGACAGGGCATGACCGGCGGGGACAATAACCCAGAGTTATGGGTACAACTTGGAGAAGAAGCGAGAATTACAAATCAAGCCATTTTGGAAACAGTACAGGAGCTGAAAAATGAGATGGCTCGGTTGCGAGAAGACAATGCTCGTTTAACGATGGAGCAGGAAAGGATTTTGAAAAGCTTATCCGATAGACAAAATCAGTTGCCCGCTAATCCTAGTTTGGAGCATCCAAGGATGTCCGAAGAACAGAATCATCACATACTTCATGAAGGATCAGAGGAGCAGGAGGAACGCTCAGACAACGCATTCGAACAGCAAACCTCGAAAAGACAAAGGATGGAATTACAAGGGGAATTCCGCAAGATTAAGCCACCACATTTTGATGGAGAACATGAGGAAGCAGCTGAAGCATGGTTAATAAACATGAATAAATATTTCCAACTTTATGAATACGATCATAATCTTAAAGCACGACTGGCTATTTTCCAATTGCAAGGAAAAGCTACCTTATGGTGGGAAGAAGTGAAGATTGTCAAAGGGGTTACTGAGCAAAACATAACATGGGACAATTTCCAAAAATTCTTCAAGGAGAGATATTTAACTGAACGTTTCTATGATGAGAAAGATAGAGAATCTCACGATCTACGATTAGGACAGCAGACTATGGATGATTTCATTACCCGTTTCACTTCCTTGCTTCGCTACGTCCCGTACATAAGGGAGGAAAAGGCGAAGGTGCAGCGTTTCGTTAGCAGCTTACCCCCGTACATGCGGGAAAGGATTGAATTCGATAACCCAAAATCGATGGACGAAGTAATCCGCAAGGCTAGAATCTGTTATCAACAAGGCAAACAAAAAGGAGAAACTGCTAATAGAAAGTGGAGTGAAAAGAAGAATTTCAAGGTAACTGGAAACTTTAAAGGGAATCGCAGCAGTGGAATTAAAGGGACTGGCAAAGGAAGAAATAATAGATTCGCAACAAAGGCTGTATCCAAATTCAGAACTACAAATGAACCCAAGGCCAGCGAACAACAAATCAGGTTGGATAATGAAGGAACAACAAGACCTCCTTTACAGTGTTGGGGTTGTGGGGGACCTCATTACATTAAGAATTGCCCACAACGAAAGGGGACTGAACAGCTATCCCAGATTCACGAAGCCTCGACTGTTGGCGAAGTGGGACGGAGCGTACCCAGAATCAATGCAGCATTGGAGGATCGGCAGGCGGAGTACTAGCCAACCATGGTTGAGTTCGAAGGTAAAATTTCAAACCTTCCCATATCTGTTTTGATTGATCCTGGGGCCACGCTAAGTTATGTAAACCCAAAAGTAGTAGAACGATGTAATTTACAATCTGTTAAATTTAAGAACCCTTGGTTAGTACAATTGGCCATTGGAGCCAAGCGAAAGGTAACCTCTAAGATCAATAACTGCTCTTTCACTATAGCAGACCAGCCAATAACAGCCGACTTGAACATACTTCCTCTGGGTTCTTATGATATTTTAATTGGAATGGACTGGTTGGAAAAGCATTGGTCATTGGTTGACTGTAAAACCAAAATCATCTATTACAGAGATCAGCAAGGGAACAACAAAGAAATGCAGGGTATTAAGCGACCTGTGCAAGTCCGGCCGATAACTGCAAATCAGCTGGTAAAATGTATACGAAAGGGTTGTCAAGTGTATGCCATCCAAGTGGGTTTTGCGAATTCTAAGGACAAGACAGCATCTTTGAATGATATTCCGGTAATACAAGAATTTGTAGATGTGTTTCCGGAAGAGATTCCCGGGTTGCCGCCGCGGAGAGATATAGACTTCACCATAGAATTGGTGCCAGGGGTAGCACCAGTGTCACGAGCGCCCTACAGAATGAGTATACCCGAGTTCACAGAATTAAAGATGCAGTTGCAGGAGTTACTCGAAAAGAACTACATCCGTCCGAGTGTGTCTCCATGGGGAGCCCCGGTGCTATTTGTTAAAAAGAAAGACGACACCCTTCAGATGTGTATTGATTACAGACAATTGAATAAGTTGACTATTAAAAACAAATATCCTCTTCCCCGGATAGATGAATTGTTTGACCAGGTGAAAGGTGCAACCGTGTTCTCCAAGATCGACTTACGATCAGGCTATCATCAGATCAGAATTAAAGATGAAGACATCGCGAAAACAGCCTTTAGAACCAGGTATGGACACTATGAATTTGTAGTTTTGCCATTTGGCCTCACCAACGCCCCGGAAACCTTCATGTGTCTGATGAATGGTATCTTCCATCCTTACTTGGATCAGTTTGTGCTGATATTTATTGATGATATTTTAATTTATTCACGCACTATTGAAGAACATTATGAGCATCTTCGAATAGTATTGCAGACCCTTCGAAAACATCAGTTATATGCTAAATTTAGTAAGTGTGACTTCTTCAAGGAAGAAATTCAGTATTTGGGTCACGTAATCTCAAAAGAAGGAATTGCAGTAGATCCGGAAAAGATAAAAGCTATAATGGACTGGCCAATTCCCAAAGATGTAACGGATGTCCGATCTTTTATGGGGTTGGCAGGATATTATAGGAGATTCGTGGCAGGCTTCTCTAAGGTGGCATTTCCCATTACCTCATTACAGAAGAAAGGGAAATTATTCCATTGGACCCCAGATTGCCAGAAAAGTTTTGAACAATTAAAACATTTACTCACCACAGCACCTGTGTTAAGTATAGCAGATCCTAATAAGGATTACGTGGTATGTACGGATGCCAGTAAAGAAGGATTGGGAGGAGTTTTAATGCAAGAAGGCAGGGTAATAGCTTACGAGTCTCGCAAACTAAAAGAACATGAGCAGAAGTATTCTGCTTATGATTTGGAGTTGGCTGCCGTGATACATGCCCTGAAGATGTGGCGGCATTATCTCATGGGTAGAAAATTTATGCTGCATACCGACCACCACAGTTTAACCAATTACTTCAGTCAACCTACCTTAAACGCTAGACAAGCGAGATGGGTAGACTTTTTAAGTGGTTTTGATTTTGATATAAAACAATTGTAGGGGAAGGAAAATAAGGTAGCAGACGCTTTGAGCCGGAAGGTACAGAGTTTGTATGAAATTTCCATTAGTGGGTGGAAGAGCCCCTTTCTAGAAATCATAAAGGAAACTGTCGAACAAGACACTGAGTATCAGCAGTTAAAATTACAAATACAGCAATCTGCTAGAGCGGACAGCCAACAGGAATATGAATTAGACGATGCTGGCAGAATTTACTTCAAGAAACGGTTATATGTGCCAAATCAAAGCAGGATCAAAAATCTGATTATGGATGAATTTCATGTTAGTCATTACGCAGGCCATCCGGGTTATCAGAAAATGATAACAGCAATTCGAAAGGAGTATTTTTGGCCAGGAATGAAGAAGAATATTGTTGAATACTTGTCGCAATGCCTGGAATGCCAGCAGATTAAAGCTGAACACCAACACCCAGCAGGATTGCTACAACCACTGCCGGTTCCGGAATGGAAGTGGGAAGTCATTTCCATGGACTTCATCACAGGATTGCCTAAGACAAAAAGGAATAATGATTCCATTTTCGTGGTGGTGGACAAACTGAGTAAGGCTGCACATTTTATACCAATGCAATCTACTTATAGAGCTGCACAGATTGCTCATATTTTTATGCAGAACATATTTAGATTACATGGGCTTCCGAAAAACATAATTTCCGATCGTGATGTGAAGTTCACATCAGCATTTTGGAAAAACATTATTTGCTGAACTAGGGACTCAACTAAGCTTCAACACGGCATACCACCCACAAACTGATGGGCAAACGGAACGAGTGAACCAGATGATAGAAGATATGTTAAGGGCGTATGTCATGCAACAACCCACGAAGTGGGAAGATTATTTACATTTGGTAGAGTTCGCATATAATAACGGTTACCATACCTCAACACAGATGAGCCCATTCGAAGTTATGTACGGACGAAAATGTCGTACACCCACTAGTTGGGGAGGACCGGAAGATAAATTGAGCTTAGGTCCTGAAATGCTAAAAGAAATGGAGGATATGGTGAAGAGGGTACGTGTCAACTTGAAAACTGCCCAGGATAGGAAAAAGAATTTCGCTGATTGGAAAAGAAGATTTAAGGAATTTCAAATTGGGGACCATGTGTATATTCGGATTCAAGCCAAAAGAAGCACCTTGCAGTGGGGCGGATGTGCCAAACTGGCACCACGGTATTGTGGACCCTTCCAAATTTTGGCAAGGGTCGGACCAGTGGCTTATCAGCTGGCCCTGCCAAGTCACATCTGAGTTCATAACGTATTTCATGTTTCTGTTCTAAAGAAGTATGTGTATGATCCTAGGCATGTGATTCGTTGGCAAGAGATCCAGGTAGGCATGAGTTATGTTAAATTCCGCAAGAATTGCGCATGAAAAGTAGAAAAACTAACTTATAAACTGTGTATTGCAGGTCGAACCGGAAGGAGAAGTTCTGGTCGAGCTGCTGAGCATTCTCGACCAGAGAGAAGTGCAGCTGCAGAAACGAGTTATTACCCAAGTTGAGGTTCAATGGCGACATTTTGGACCTGACGAGGCCACTTGGGAAGATGAGGAATTAATGAGGAAGACCTATCCAGATCTGTTCGGTTCCGAGAGACACCGAGACAGTGTCCAATCTCAGGGGGGGGAGATGTAATGACCAAATAGTTTACGTAAATAAATTACTTATTTACTCTGTGGTTAAAGATAAACAGAAATTACTATCTTCTTGAAGTGATGGAAATATTATATATTTAAAATTAAATAATATGAAATGCATAATTATGTGTGCATGATAGTTTCATGTAAAAAGTTATTTTCTTCTCTTTATGCATGAGAATGGAAAGAAAAACAGTTGCCAATATATTAGGGTGAAACCCTAACTGTTTCTCTTCTCCTTGGGGAAAAAGGAAAAAGACCTGGGTTGTTTTTGGAAACAAACAGGAAAAACGACAGAAGAGAAAGAGGAGGCATTGAGCTATGGAAAAGGTGCTACGTCTGGTGAGGACCAGATAGCACAGGCACAATTGTGTTTTTCCCATTGCAGAGGCTGTGGCCAGCAAGGGATTGCTTGGGGGAGAGACGCAGTACAGATGACTGGTCTCGTGGCTGGGTGGATATCAAGCATCAGATAGCCTTCTGTAGGTGATAGAAGGGCGGAAGGAAGCAACAGAGATACAGGTAAGTATCCTAAACCCCAGGTTGGGTATTGATTTCAGTAGTAATAGTTGTCTATGATCATTAATAATGGGTATCAATGACAGTATTAATAGTTTTTATGATTATTTAATATTGGTATTGACAACAGTAGTAATAGTGGTTATGAATATTTAACCGTTATTAAATTATGAGGCAGGATTGAATTTATATACTGTCATTTATATTATCCATAAAACAGATACGTAATAAAAGAAGAGAGAAACAGAAACTGAAGGTCTATATGGAACCTGTACATTATACTCTGTCTTTATATTAATCTGGATAATAAGCAAGAGAGATAGATAGCTAAGTTTGTAAAGATTTAATCCTGTACAGAATGCTATTTTAAAGACAGAAGTAGATAAACAAAAATCATGCAGACTGTGGTTCATGAAAGTAACAGTAATGAGATTTAGAAATATATAGAACAAAGTATATTTGGAAGTATATATATTACACAGCAAGAAAGTATCTAACCCCACTCTGCATTTAGAAGCAGAGTATCAAACTAATCAAACAGGTAACTGTCGGGTAACCCAAAAGGAAACCCTCGTAATTACCAGTCGAAAGACGGTAAAGAATGGGTACAAGCAAATAAACTATCGAATTACCATTGACACAGCTTGTATAGATAACATGAATCATTAACAGATATATCCTGGCAGCAATAAATCCGCTGAGCTCAATCAAGAAAAACATGCAGTAATGCGTAAAGAAAAGATTCATGACTTAATACAAGCCACGGTAGTTAAGTGGCGGTCTGGTAATTGTGCACAGGCGAATACCATTCGAAAACAGTAAGCCACAGCTAAATGTCGAAATCTAAAACTGAAACCTTCTACTGTAATAAGTATTTAGAAGGTTATTAGCAAATAAAAGAAAAGATAATCCACTTATTAAACTGGAAATTCGAACCAAGCGTTGCAGTAATTACTAAACATGTATTTACGGAAATCATTTGAAATCATTTGAATAATAGCCGAATGTACACATCATTTAATCCGCGGTCGACCCATTTCTCGGTCAACCGGTCCCTTTTCTTAAAGAAGAAACCCCAAATCATTATACAGCGGGGGGGTTCATAAAAATTCATGGCAAAACAAATAGACCGTAAGAAAGGATTCATCATAGCAGGTATTATTAAGAGCGAACCATACTATAATCATGAGATGCTGAACCGGCCGGCGGCCAAACAGTGCGAAACTGTAAAAAAAATCATTACCAAAACCCATACGGGTGAAATCATCAATTTATAAACATTGTTTTTGACATTCAGAGAACATAGGGTCAAACCCTGTCATGTAATCAATCAATATATATATATTACGGGGTAAAGCGTACCCAGAAAAACCCTTATGATACAAAACCGACCGAGTCGGGAACCATCCAAGAAACCCATAAAAATATGTCAGCTGTAATTACAATGAGTGGACCCATTACAAGCAAAACAACCGAGGACTAAATGATTAAACATTATCAGAGTGCTCTAGGATATCTCGGCTGTATAAAAAGAACTCAGGACATCCTATAACCCTAGGAGCCTGCCACTATTTCACCGCATGCCGAAAGAAACCAAGTGCGAAGGGTGGCACATTAGACCTGGCAGGGAAAGACTGTATAAGGCGACAATGACAACAATAATAACTCTGACAGAGATTGCGAGCTTTGAAACTTACCGAACCTGCTCAGGGGAGTAACCCTCTACACCATCGGCGTGACCACCAAACTTCAGGCAACACCCCCGGTACCTGCCAGTCACAGACAGCGGAACAATAAATCAAATGATTGCCGAGGAAAAACGCAGAAGAAAATAATGATAATAAGAAAACTGTAGCAGAGTGTTGCTTACCTCCATGGACATGCCGAAAGGAATATATCAGGGGAGCTCGCCGCCAACAGGAGCACAAGATCCATAAGGATTTACACTGGCAGAGACCAGAGCAACAGAACTATGGCGGATACCAGGGCGAGGAGCCGCTCACGGAGAGAAAAGCAAACCAGAGACCGGAGCAACAGAACTATAGCAGACACCAGAGCGAAGAGCTGCTCTCGGAGAGCAAAGCAATGACAAATGAACCGAAGTTTCTGGGCGTAAACCCTAAATACACTGCCGCGAAAACCCCTCAAGTTCTCCACCGTTCGATTAAGGAAAGCGATCGCGATCGTCCATTTCTGTGACGATCCCGAGGGAGTGGCAACCACGGGGTTACCATTAATGCCCAGCTACCGCCAGCGTATGATCAATCCGAAAGCCAAGTGTCGGGCTTGTGTTAAATCAAGCGTTAAGCGTAGGTGTTATAAGTGTTAGGGGCTGCCAACAATAACCATAATATAACCCTGATAATATTTGATATAATAGTTATGTTCTAAGAAATCAACGTTATAACCATTACATTACTATGGTATGGTGCACCCTAACCCGACGATGGGTAAGAGATAGAAATATAAATAAATTATTTTTTTTTGGGATGTGACATGGAAACTGAATAGGTTACATATATTCTGAGCAATGGAAGCACTGTTCTATTTCTTTTTGGGATTTACTATGGAGTTGGTTCATCCTCCATATTTCTTCTTGTCCTTTTTTCCGTTCCTGGCCAAGATACAGGTTCAAGCCAGGACGCATGGTGAAGTCGCAGGCCGTGTGGAGTCATCCCAACCCGATGAGTTTTTTTCATCGCCCAAGCCCCCCGCCATTCACCATTTAAATCCATAACACTAAAAACATTCAGAGGATTCGAAACACTGAGCAGCACTGATTCGAAACACTGAGCAGCACTGATTCGAAACACTGAGCAGCAGTAATGAGAAGGAATTGATAGTATGGGATGCTGTAGACATCATAAAGTTATTAAATAATTAACTTTTTTATTTTTAAATTTATATTAAATGTTTAAATAATAAACATTGCGAAAATAAAGTTCATTGAAAATTTGGTGGTTTACCTCCTCTTGACCGTTATTAAGTCAAAAATTGTTTTTAAAAGTAAATCATGAGGAAAATAATGATATCGGATTTTCAATCGGAGTCCAAAAGCACATAGGGTTCGATCAAAAATTTTAGAGTTCTTGAAATGACTGATGATTTGTTCTGGGTTTCTCCTCACTTCAAGAACAAGGTAGTGCAAGATAGCTAAACATCACGAGTGGAAACTGAATATGTTACATTTATTCCGAATAATGGAACCATTGTTCTATTTCTTTTCAAGATTTACTATGGCACTAGTTCGTTCGTTGCTCATATTTTTATAATATGATTAGGTTTGCTTTCCTACAGAGTGTTTTCTTTCTTGCAGAGAGTCGACCGCTGAGAACCGGGATCCTGTCATCTTCTTTGCTGGTTGACAACAACTTGCTCCATCAAGTTGGGCCGTCAAGGCCTTTCCATTCATTGAAGGTGTCTACAGAGCAAGGACCTGAATGGTTCTTGCCCTCTTTAACTCTCTTCTATCTCAATTCTTGCACACAGAAGAAAAGTAATAGAGTTGTGATACATCCCTGTAATCTTATGCTATACTAATATGTATATGATAAAATTAGGGCACTGTTCTTTTTGACCGTTATTAACTTCAAAATTTCTTTGCAACTTCTCAACTAAAAAGGATTTAAAACCCTGAAGTAAAAATTAAAATCGAAAAGTAAATCACTAGGAGAAATAATGTTATCAGATTCCAAATTAGAGTCCAAAAGCACATATGGTTCGATCCAAAATTTTAGGGTTTTCGAAATGAATTGTAATAATTTCCTCTTTATTTTCCTCAGTGCAAGAACTGAGCAGCGGAAGATGCCTATTCTGAGGGATGGAAGAAATGAATTGTAATCTATTCTGAACAATGGAAGCAGTGTTCTATTTCTTTTAATGATTTACCATGGCGCGGGTTCCTCATACACATTTTGATAACATGGTTTCGGTTTTCTTTGCTGAAGAGAGTTGGACCTAGAGAAGAGGGCTAGGATCATGTTGTTTTTTTGGCAACCACAGATTGCTCTAGCAATTTGGGCCACCAAGGCTTTCCCATGCCATTGAAGTGGTTTCTACACAGGGAGGACCAAAATGGTCTTTTCCTTATGTGGGAAATAATAATCCCAACCACCCCGTTACACACACTCACAAGTCATCAACTACTACAACCATTCCTCAACACATAACAGAAGTTAATGCATTTAATGAAGTTTAGTAAATAAGTATGGGCAAGCATTTACTCTCGGACTGCCCACACTCTACAACATCTGCAAGTTCAAGTTAAGAAAACCATTTACTATGTAAATTCACATATGGTGGGTATTAATTTTTGCTTTGTCATGTATGAATGTCCAATTTGTATGTTGAGATAAATATGAATATGAAAGCCATTTTGTATGTTGTTGGGCAACTCAAAGAGCCAGAGAAAGTCTGTGACGAGAAAATCATGGAGCAAATATTGGTGGGCACGTGAAAACCAATTTTATGGAGTTTGAGAGAGAGAGAGAGAGAGCGATAAGAGAAAATTGTGGAAGAAACATTGGTGGGCAAGTGAAAACCACTTTTACGGAGTTTTATAGAAATTTACACTCCGACCTCCGCCAAAGGGGAAAATTATGGAGGAAATATTGGTGAGGAAATATTGGTGGGCACGTGAAAACCAATTTTATGGAGTTTGAGAGAGAGAGAGAGAGAGCGATAAGAGAAAATTGTGGAAGAAACATTGGTGGGCAAGTGAAAACCACTTTTACGGAGTTTTATAGAAATTTACACTCCGACCTCCGCCAAAGGGGAAAATTATGGAGGAAATATTGGTGGGCATATGAAAACCAGTTTTCCAGAAGTTGACAAAAATTTACTAAGCAACCTCAATAATGCATAAATCTGGGTGATCTTGTTGTGTTTTTCAGTTGAAGTTGCAGCCTCAATTTACCATGTGAATGTATTTCCTTATGTTTTAACATATAATATAAAGTGTGGCTTGTTGCGTTATAGTATTAATCTTTCACAATTACCACAACCTCTTTTCTTTTACTCTGTTTTTAATTAAGTCCCTGTGTGGTTGCAATATCCTCGGAGCAACCTATTTCTCAGCTAGTTTGATATGCCGCAACCAATTTCTAAGTGAGATTCCTCTCCCCCTAATTTTTTTTTAACATGGTATCGTGGCATGTTAAAATTTGTTAGTGTAAAAATAAGAATTTTTACTATTAGTTAAAATTGTTTTGAGCACACATTGTTTTTAAGCATATTTACTAACACGTAGAAAGTTTTTTCTTTCATTCAGAAATGGAAACATCAAGCACAAGCTTGAATAATCCTCATATACCTCAGTTTAATGGAAAAAATTATGACTATTTGGCTATAACAATGAAGGCCCTGTTTTCATCTCAAGACATTTGGGATTTGGTGGAGAATGGTTTTTAAGGACCAGCAGATGTAGTACCATACAATGCCTTATCTCAAGAAGAAAGAGATTTGTTAAGGGACAACATGAAGAAAGATTCAAAATCTCTGTTCTATATTTTCCAAGCAGTTCATGAAATTATTTCCCAAGGATTGCAACAACGATGAAGTCCAAGTAAGCACGAGACACTGTCCAGACAACATACAAAGGCATGAGAAAAGTCAAGAGAACAAAGCTGCAAATGTTGAGAATAGATTGTGAAACACTTTGTATGAAAGAGTCTGAGAATGTAGACTCGTTACAGATGTAATTGGGTTGGTTGCTCAAATCAGGTCTTTTGGTGAGACACGTGAGGAAAGGAGAATAGTTGAGAAAGTTTTGTGAACTTTTTCAGCAAGGTTTGATGACATTGTTGTGGCCATAGAAGAGACAAAGGATCTCTCACAGTTCTCAGTGGATGAGCTTCATGCATCATTGATTTGTGATGAATGTAGACTGAATAGAGAAACAAGCTCCTCATTGGAGCGTGCCTTCAAGACACAAGTTTTCTTTAAGGTCGAGGCATAACAATATCATATACTAAAGGAAGAGGAAGAAGGACACACAAAGGTGGGAGAAGTAGCCCTTCAAGCTCGAGTGGAAGGGGAAGCAATTAAAATCCAAGTCAAGGCCCAAGCAAAAATTAAGCACAAGGTCAGAGGTATGATGAATGACAAGTTCAATTTAATTACTGTAAAAAGTATGGTCATTATGCAAATGAATGTAGAAAAAAGCAATATCACATTAGTAACAAACCAAGTGTAAATTTCACAAAAGAAAATCAGAACAATGATAGCATGTTTTTAGCTTGTAATGTAGCACAAGAAAAACAAAGTGATATATGGTATTTAGATTCAGGGTCTAGCAACCACATATTAGGGAACATAGAAATGTTTTCCAATCTAGATGAAAGTGTGAAATCTGAAGTGACATTAGGGACTGATAGCAAAGTCTCTATCATGGGAAAATGAAGAGTTAATATCCTAACGAAAAGGGGGAGAAGAAGTACAGCTCAGATGTTTACTTTGTCCCCGGTCTGAAGCATAACCTCATAAGAATTGGACATCTCATGAAAAAAAGAACAATGTCTTCTTCAAAAATGATTTGTGCACAATTTTGGATAGGCCTCCAAGTAGAGAGTTGATTGCAAAGGTTCAGATGACAAATAATATAATGTTTCCCTAAAGATAAGATCAGATTTGAAAGAAGGTTCACAAGCACAACTATCAACGAACTCACAAGAAGATGGAAGAAAAGAGGTAGTTGTCACACAAGTAAACCATAAAGCAGAAGTTAAAGATGAGAATTGGTTATGGCATTTGAGATTTGGTCATCTCAACTTTGAAAGTTTGAATTTGCTGCATAGGAAAGGAATGGTGAAGGGTTTGCCACTCATAGAAAAATTGAACAGCCTATGTGAAGGATGTATCTTGGGAAAACAAAATAGAGAGACATTTCCACTAGGAATGTTAGTAAGGGAAAAGTCACATTTGGAGATTGTCCATTAAGATTTATGTGGACCAATGCAGACACCTTCAATTGGTGGCAACCATTATCTATTGACCTTCATAGATGACTACACAAGGAAGACATGGGTCTATCTCCTAAAATAGAAAAGTGAAGTGTTTGAGTGCTTCTGCCTATACATGGCTCGTTGAGAAGCAAAGTGGACACTATAATCAAATTCCTTAGGATCGATAGAGGTGGCGAATACATCTCGAATGATTTCATACGTTTTTGTAGGGAATGTGGAATTCACAAGAAATTTACAACAAGATATACACCTCAACAAAATGGTACGGAGGAAAGGAAGAATATGAGCATTATGGAAATGCTGATGAGTATGTTGAAGGCAAAGCATTTTCCAAATTATTATTGGGCTAAAGCTGTCGCTTGTGCAACATATATCTTGAATAGATGTCCAACCTAAAGCATCCAAAACATAGTTTCTGAAGAGTCATGGAGTGGAAGAAAGCATGATGTCACTCAAGTGATATTTTTTGGATGTGTGGCATATGCACATGTCTCTGATGAGCTGAGGAAGAAATTGGATAGAAAGGGGGGAAATGCATATTTTTTGGATACAGTGATGAATCCAAGGGATATAAGCTTTACAATCGATTAACCAAGAAGGTCATAATTAACATAGATGTACAGTTCAAGAAGAGGAAGCATGGGATGGAAGTTTAGAGAAGACAGTCAATGTGAAAGCATGTATACCACATGAGGACAAAGAGGAATTAACAACAACACGTAATTCCTCAACAGTGTCTCCCTCTACTCCTATTCAAGTGCAACAAAGCAAGCAGCAAGAAACACCATCAAAAAATAATAGGACAACGTCACGGAGTCAAGCACGTGCTTCTCCAAGCACGCTGCTAAGCGCAACACAAAGTGACATGTCAAACCCATCTTCAACAAGCACAAGAAGACCAAAATTCTAGAATTTAAATGAAATTTATGAGCAAGATGAAGTAGATAGCAGCGCTGGACTCTATTTATTATTTGCTTTGTTCTTTTCATGTAGCTGACCCAATCCAATTTGAAGATGCAATCAAAGAAGACACATGGGAGTTAGTGAACCTTCCGCAAGGAAAAGAAGTCACTGGAGTGAAGTGGATCTATAAGACCAAGATCAATGTCGATGAGAAGATTGAAAGGCACAAAGCAAGGCTAGTTGTCAAATGATACAAGTAGCAGCATGGAAGAGATTATGCGGAGATGTTCAGGTCAGTTGCGAGAATGGAGATAGTGCGTACAGTTGTGGCGATTGTGTTGCGCAACACAAATGGAAAGTGTATCAAATGGAAGTAAAATCAATGTTATTGAATTGAGTGCTCAAAGAGGAAGTGTCTGTTGTGCAACCGCCTGGTTATGCGTTAGAAGGAAAAGAAGACAAATTGTATCGGTTGAGGAAAGCTCTTTATGGGTTGAATGAAGCACCATGTGCATGGTACAACATGATAGATGCCTACTTGTTCGACAATGGTTTCAACAAGTGTGACAGAGAGACTACCCTCTACATCAAAGAGATCGATGGTAAATTTCTTATTGTTGTCTTATATGTAGATGATTTGATTTTTACAAGCAGTGATGATTTCCTCATTGTTGATTTTAAAGAAGTCATGAAAAGTGAATTTGAAATTACTAACTTGGGGTTGATAAGATATTTTTTGGGCATAGAAGTGAAGCAATCAGAAAATGACATCTTTAACTCTCAAGAAAAGTATGAGGTAGACATTTGGAGGGGTTTAAAATGTAGAATAAGAAGCCCGCACCAACCCCAACTATCACGGGGTTAAAGTTAAGAAAAGAAGATTCGACATTATACAAAAGTATGATAGGTTGTTTGATGTATTTGACCACCACTAGGCAAGATATAATGTATGCAGTGAGTCTTGTGTCGAGGTTCATGGAGACACCCAATGAGACGCATTAGCAAGCAGCGAAAAAGATTCTAAACTACGTCAATGGGACAAAATAATATGGCATTTTGTACATCACAACAGATGATTTCAAGTTGGCTGGTTACACTTATAGTGCTTGGGTAGGAAGTGTCGACGACAAAAAGAGCACACTAGGATATGTTTTTCATTTGGGCTCTAGAGCCATTTTATGGCCCTTCAAGAAGCAACCAATAATGTCATTGTCAACAACAGATACTGAATATGTCGTCGCAACAACAACAGCGTGTCAGGGAGTTTGGATGACAAGGATGTTGAGGAAAATTCGCCATGATCAAGTATGAACGGCAACTATTTTATGCAACAACACATCTGCAATTGCATTATCAAAGAATCTCGTTTCTCACAAGAGGACCAAGCATATTGATACTAAAGATTTTCAATGATGAAACTGTATTGCAGCACTGCAAGTGACATGAACAGTTTGTTGATATTTTCACAAAGCCATTGGAACGTGAAAGTTTTTTTTATCAAAGAAATTGTTTGGTAATTGTTGTAATTAAGTGGGAGTGCTGGAAATAATAATCCCAACCACTGCCTTAAACACAATGACAAACACCATGCTTGCCCAGTCAACCACTGCACAGATGCGATTTTGTTTGCAGGTGAAAGGACATAAGTTAGAGAAGAAGTAAAACATGGACCATTCCGCAACACATCACAAAAGTTAAGGTATTTAATTAAGTTTAGTAAATAAGTATGGGCAAGCATTCACTCCGCTACTGTTGCCCACAGGTCACAACATCTACAAGTTCAGAAAACCGTTTACTATGTAAATTCGCCCATGTTGCATATTGATTTTTGGTTGTCATATGTTAATGTCAAATTGGTATGTTGAGATAAATATGGATGTAAAAGTCATTTTGTATGTTGTTGGACAAGTTTTGTTTTTCACTTGGAGCAACAACTTCCATTTACCACGAGAATATATTTCCTTATGTTTTAAGGTATAATAGAAAATGTTGCTTGTTGCATTATGGTATTAATCTTTCACAAGTAAATTTATCACAATCTCTTTTGTTTTAATCTATTTTTCCGTGAGTAAAATTTTTGTTTTTAATTAAGTCCTTATGTGGTTGCGATATCCTCACTGAAACCTATACAACCTATTTCTGAGCCAGTTGCCCCAACCGATTTCTGACAGCCTTTGCCCTCGTAAATTTTTTCTAACGCCCTATATTAAGAAAATAAAAAGAGTTGTCTTACCTCCATGTCATCTTTTGTTGTATTACTATGTATATGATTGAATTAAGGAACTGCTCCTCCTGCAAACACATGGCTTCCCCTTTGCAGGTTTTCTTGTTTGTTTGTTTTATCGTGCTTGATTGTTTCATTGGAAATACTCAGACCACACTGCCTTCCATAAAACTTTGCGGCCAGCGTTCTGGTCACTAGAGGAGCTTCTCCCATGGAGGCATGACTCCTCTGCCCCAAACCGCTGACCATGTAGGTTCATCTATGAGGGGACTTCGGTTTACAGTGAAATAAAGGTCATGTTTGCAGAGGAAAGAAAAGATGTGCACAACAGACGTGATCTTTGGAGGTCTCACAACAGCCCAAGTTTCAAATCCTCAACTCAGCAATTTATTTGAGGTGGCCTTGGGTGATGAAAAAATATGACGGGGATGGTTCCTAGGACCACTCCAAAAATCCTGCGACTTCACCATGCTGCCTTGCTTCAATCTGTAGCTTGGTCAGGAAGATTTGACAGAAGAAAAAACAAAATAAAGAATGAAAACAAAACTAATTTCACTATTTAAGGGAAAAATAATTGTCAATGCTCTGCAATATTATAGTGATGGAACGATATATTCTGTGAATTTGTCGAGTCAAAGATAAAATGAAACAGATTCATCATACAAATAAAAGAGTATTATTATTTTAAATGTAGCAGGTATTTCCAAAGTAATTGTTAAATTTTGCTATCTATCTGAGGAGAAAGTTTAAAATTTAATAAGTTTGAGGGCAAAGAAATGGTGAGGAGACGAAAATATCTGCTAAAGAAGACAATCAACACTAATTGCTCGTCGTAAGTAACTAAATGAAGTTAAAGTTTGGGTCATCTTCTTCTGATAGTAGGTTGTATTTGTCTCACCGTCTCAAAAATGGTGGTTTATCATTTGTGGTTGTTGAAATGTGAGACTGTGACATGTTCTCTTTGCCTTAATTTTATAATAATTAAATTAAATTTAGTGATAGTAAGAAAATCATAAAATCTTATAATAATGGATAAAATGAAAATTTTTAATTTTAATGATGTGTAACAATATAAATAGAATAAATAATAAATAAACAAACAAATATTATAAATTTTTATATTTCATATTCAGTGAAAAGAGTCACAAGTTGTCTTTAAGCCATAATCCAAACTACCCTGAGCTAAGACGGTTGATGTCACGATGCTACCTCTTAAGGTATTGAATCTAAATGAGGGACAATTACAACTTCTACTTGACCACCCAAATAACTTAATTTACAAAATTAAATATAATTATAGAAATATTAATTTTATAATAATAATAAATAAAAAATTATATCAAATAACTTATTTCAAAAATTTAGCTAATTATAAAATTATTAATTTTTTTTTAATAATAAATTAAAATGAAATAAATTATAACTTAATAATTAATAATTATAAATTTTATTCAATAGTATTAGAAATATTCAATAGTGTTAGAAAAATTATTTTATTGGGATGAGTGTGGGTCAGAATTCAGTTGTGGCAAAGTCAATTTCAGTTGGCTTAAGGTAAGTCTTATGTTGCGTATCACAACTATATATAGGGGAAAAAACATAGTAAAAACAAGAAGGTTGTGGTAATTTAATCATTAATGTTTAAGCTCATTTAAGTATCACTCTAATTGCTGAGTAAATGTCTGTAAAACTGGTTTTTAAGCCCCACAAATATTTTTTCCACAATTTTCTCCTCACTATCTCACAGAGTTTCACCCTTTTTCGCTTTCTCACTTGCGCAACATGCAAATGACTTTTATATTCATATTTGATTTTCTCCTCACTATATCACACTTTCACCCTCTCTTGGTCTCTCACTTGCCAAACATGCAAATGACTTTTACATTCATATTTGACATCAATACATGATACAAGAAATAATTAATACACAACATGGGGGATTTTACACAGTAAATGGTTCTATGAACTTGTAGGAGTTGTGGAGTGTGGGCAACATTTGCGGGGTGAACGTTTGCCCATATTTATTTGGAAAACTTCATTAACTGTCTTAAACCCTCTACTGTGTTGTAGATTGGGCGTTGTAATTCTGCTCTCACTCTAGTCCTTTCGCTTGCAAACAAAATCGCAACCATGCAATAATTGACTGCGCAATCATAGTGTTTGTGAGCGTTGTAATTCTACTATCACTTCAGTCCTTTCGCCTACAAACAAAATCACAACTGTGCAATAGTTGACTGTGCAATCATAGTGTTTGTGATTGTGTTTAATGGAGTGGTTGAGAGTAATATTTCCAACAAATAGAAAGGAGCATGTTCACATCACAATTTTTAATGTAGGGGTAGTAGGTGTATATGCAATTGCCATTGTCAACACTGTCAAAATTTTCTACAAGAAGAACCTGACCTTTTTCGTTTCTTTACTCATTGTCATGGCAACCAAGGTTCGTTTTTGTTCATTTCTGCTCATTGTTTCTTGCAAGGTTCGTTAAATTCCCCGATGTTGGTTTTCTACAATATTTCTTAGTCTTTTAGATATGCACATATTGGGGTTTGCATGGGCAGGGTTCTATAGGAAATATGTGAAACCTGCTGCTATGTTGTGACCTGCAAACCTTGTTTATGTTGGTATTTTTAAGCAAGGACTCTCACTTCATATGATTAGATGAAAATATGGATTCTTTATCTATACATGTGTGTGTAGGTATTTTTGAGATTCTTGATGAATATAAGCATTCATTAACGTACGAATGAGAAGCATTAATATGTTTCACTTTTGTTGATTGTAGAGCTCTTCATGAGAAGGAGGAGAGGCCAAAAGGGGGTCTTACATGAAACTAATTTTTCATGACAGTACTTTCCTGTAGTTTCTCTTATTATGTAATCCCTGACTCTCTGTTTCCCACAGTGACATCCCTCTCATGGATCTATTGCGTCTTTCCAAATTATGTTCTTGCACATCAATTAGGTTTAGAACTATATGCCCTTGGCACCACCTGCCTAGGGATAGATTGGTCTACTATTTCTTCTTACCTGGGAAGCCCTCTTGCTACGCCTCGTTTTTAATAGCCAACACGATAGTCGGATTTGTGATTGTAATGTACATGATAACCCAATTAACATACTGGCTCAACTTGTGATTCAAAAAGATTCTCAATATTTTCTAGTACTCTCTTCAATTCGAGTGGCCAAACATACAACACCTCCAAAATCGTTGATTCAAACTTCCATTTCGACCATCAGGCTTATGAAAAGTATGGAAAAATACATCTTGTCACATTCTTTGGTATTACCTATGGCATTGGGTTCGCTTCATTAGACAATGATTCACGACCTCCTGTTTCATGGGAAGTATGTTGACGGTCCCTTGAATTCATCAGAATTCCATGGATGCAAAAGAATTTTGAATGACAATAATGGGTTATAATTTGTTGCAGAGTGTCAGGTATTAATCACGAATGGCACGGCTCTCTATTCAAACAGTTCAACAATCAGCGTAGTCAGTGGACAATAAATATCATTCGGTGCAATTATTGCTCCTAAAGATGTTTATAAATTGCAATGTTTAGTAATGAAATGAACAAGTTCTGAGTGTGGATTCTATTCTCTGATACAGAGATATTTGGCATCTTAGCCTCTCTACTTTCACAGGTGAGAAAGTAGATGTGCACACCAGACTAATGAGAAAGTACAAGAAAGTGCCAGAATTATGGATTCTTGTCAGTACTATAGCTTTGGTGATTTTTTCATGTGAATATTACAATGGATAGCTCCAATTGCGATGGTGGGGAGTAACACCGGCATGTGGCATTGTCTTCTTCTTCACATTACCCATTAGTGTTATTTTTGCAACAACCAGGTTAATGTTGGAAAAACAGAGAGGAGAAGGAATAATTAACAAACACAAACCATAGGAGTTGATGGTCTTCAATTGACCATACAAATTTGATTCATTACAATTAACTCGATAATTGGTAACTAAATTTATCATAAGAGTTAGTGCTCTTTAATTGATCACATCAATTTTGATTCATTACAATGAACTATGTGAAAGGTATTTAAATTTTTTTGACTAAGGACTTGGTTAAGATAACTCAACATGCACATACTCTAAATTTGACTTTTCTCAAACTATAACTTAAATTTAACTCACTAAACTTGACTCAGTTAACTTACTCATAACTCTTTTAAATTTAGACAACTCTAACATGTTGAGTAATTAGCATTCGTAAGTCATTCAAGCAAATTGATATTTTGTCAATTCATGTGGAGTATACTATATCATCAATCTTATATGAAACTAAATCTTGGATTGTGTTGGTGATTGTTAGGTTCCTATACTACTAGTGTAACCCCTTACTGTTATTAGTACAACCGCCTTATTATATTATTGTGTCCATGTAGTGCCCATATTATTATTATTGTGCTCCATAGAATCCCACTATTGTTATTAGTGTGCCCTTAGATTATTATTTTTATGTTGACTCTGATTATATTATGACCGCGGAGACTCCTACATATAGAAAGGAGGTCTTGTCATTTGTATCATCCAAGAATTGTTCATTACTGTAATGCAAGGGAGGTTTCCCCCTTAAAGAGACTTATTTCTAAGGCATTCATATATCTTTTCTATCTTTTTGTGAGCTGGTTTCATAACATTTGGTATCAGGGTTGTGGACTCTAGGATTTCTCTACTCCAAACAGGTCATCGTGGCATTTTCACTATAACATTTTCGCTACGAAATTTCAGAAGCTAGAAAAAAAAGAAAAAAAACCCATTTGAGAAGAAATCGGTCTGAATCATGGATCATAATGTGAGATCTTGTCTCGCCATATTTTCGGAGATATGATGTGAAGAAGTTAGGGTTTTTGTAAGCTCCAGAATTTCATCTCAAATAGACCATCGTGAAATCTTCGCTTTAATATTTGTTCTATGATGGTTCAGACTCTGAAATTAAAACCAATTTGAACCAAAATATTGGTGAAGCTTAGGTCCAAATTTCAGCTCTTCTCTCGCTATATATTTGGAGATATAATCTAAGACATTTAGGGTTTCTGCAAACTCCCGAATTACATCCTAAACTGGTGACCTTGGTAAAATCGTCATAACTTTCTCTCTGAGCATCAAATTAAAATATCATAACAAGTTGCAAAAAGAAGATAGACTATAGTGTTTTGTGTATCGGTTTTAGGTCCTAAGGTTGAAACAGTGACACAAGGAACTTCATACAAGTTCGATCTGATGAACGAGTCTATAATCGGGTCATCATGGGAGATTTGACATAACGCTTCCTTATAGAATTCAATCTTGATCAGACTTCCAGGGTTAGAAAGAGGACTTAGAGGGCTACTATAGGACGAAATTTCAGAACTTGGAGATCTGAAATTATAGATTTACAATCATTTCAAGATCGAGCTCCTAAAATTAAGAAAAGGCAATATGAGGAAGTTGGATGGCAAGGATCCGATAAGTTGGATACTACAGATGGAGCAATATTTTGATCTACGTGAGGTGCAACTGTTACAAAAGGTACTCATTGCATCTTCATATTTAGAACCAGATTAATTTTTATGGTATAAAGGGTTGTGCTCTTATAGAGCACTTGTCACTTGGTCAATTTTCACGGAAGAAATTATAGCACATTATGAGGATACAAAGAGTAACACCTTCTTTAGCCAATTGATAAATCTGAAACAAAAGGGTTCAATGGCAGAGCACATTGAGGATTTCAAAAAATTGAGTATAAGGGTAAATGATATTCCAGAGAAGAAAAGGGTTGATGTCTTCATAGGGACTTTAAAGGATAATATTCAACATGAGGTTTGTCTTTGGGAACCTGATTCATTGGAGAAGGCATTCAGGTTGGCAAGAAAATTTGAAAGCTAAATTATGGAAACAAGGAATCCCATCACTCATGACCATAATTATGGAAGTGTTTTTTCTCCTAGCCTTCCACAACCTACAATGGTTTACACTGCAACAATTGGAAGAAAAAAAAGAAAAAGGGATTTGTTACAATTGTGATAGAAAATACACTAAAGGTCATAAGTATGCTGAGAAGAAATTATTTTACATAAATTATGAAGAGGAAGAACAAAAGGATCAAGAACCATCAAAAGAAAAGGATATACACGAGGAACCAACCCCAGAGAAAGAATAAATGAATCCAACCATATCTTGTAAAGAATTGGAAATAATTACCACTCCTCAAACTCTCAATATAGAAGGACATATCAGGGAGAGAAAGGTTCAAGAAGTGAAAGATCACATTGATAAAGAAGAAATGAATCCTAGCATATCTTGTAATGCATTGGCCGAAGTTACCACTCCTCAAACTATTAAGATAGAATGACATATCAAAAACAAAAATGTTCAGCAAGTGAATGATCACATCGAACGTCAAGAAATCCGACCATATCTTGTAATGCATTGGAAGAAATTACCACTCAAACTCTCAAGATAGAAGGACATATCAAGAAGAAAAAGATTCAAGTAGTGAAAGATCAAATCAAGCATCAACAACAAGTTCTTCAACTTTTAAAGGATAATGCCACTTTGGTGCAGAATCAAACGAAACAAGAGGCAGATCAACATTGCAGTGAAAGAAGTTTTGATGTAGGTGATTGGGTATTTTTACAGCTGTATCTCAAGAAAGATATTGATAAGAAGGAAATGTTGGCAATACTACATGCACTTAAGAAATGGTGACTGTTACACAGTAAAATGTCATTGTCATCCTGTCGGTCTCCCTACTGTGTCATAAAATCACATTCACCTTGCCTATGCTCTCTAAAATGGCTAAAAACCCTCTTTGCCTAAGTTTATTGGATCAACGCGTCTGTTTCTAAAATAACTGCGCTGACTGGCGGAGGATAATGTAATTGTTGGGCTTCCAGCGCGGAAGCACACATGTTTTCTGCGCTGGTCAAATTTCACAAACAGCGTGCGCTCCGCTTGTATCACTGCGCGCTGAAAAGACCTCTTCTATAGTTAATTTGCGATGCCAGTGTGCCAGCCCAGTGTTGCACCCGCATTGATCCTGTCTAGGCGAGTTTGTTCTAACAGCCAGCCTTCCATATGACTCCAGACTTGGCTATTAGCATTGTTAAGGTCGCCATCCTTTCTCTGGCATGTCTGTTCGACTGATCATCCACTTATCTTGGGGGAAAGCTCATCCTTCACCTATTCATGGAGACTCCTTCTCCTTTATAAGCCTCCTCCATTGCCCATGAGCAGCTAGTTTGGAACATATAGACTTTGATAGAGGAATTCTTAGTGCATTAGTGCTGCTCTTTGTAGGCATTTGGTGTGTTGTGTGAGGATTGCTTTAGAGCTTGAGGAAGGTCATGAGCTTGTTGCCTTGTATGTGAGAGAGAGACCTCTTTGACTTGGGAGATCCATTTGAAAGGTGAATGCTTGGGAGACATGCTGGCTGGACCCTCTAGAGAAGGACTCAGCGTCAGGACTTTGGTTGTACCTTACTCTATTTTATGATTAATATAGATAGATGACTACTGTTATGGTTCCATTTCCATTTGTCCTATGAATGATTAATGTGAATTATATCTTTCCTGACTGATACATAGTTGTTGTTAGTAGATTTTACGCTTGTGTTTGTTCCCTCTTTTCTTGTGCAGGTCTCCGTCCGCGAGGATAGTGGAGGACTATGATCGGCTGGAGCGAAGGAGCGAGAGGATCATCTCTTCGTCAAACATAGCGTTGGAATCCAAGTAGGTTTCCTTTACCCACTTGTTAATTACAACTAGGAACCTGCAGAGTAGCATTGTTTGATTCTTTCTAGACCCCTTTTGGGCTAGTAGGGATTGCCTCTATCCGTAGAGGGGATTTACATCTCCAAGAATTTGGCAACTCAACTGGGGAGCTTGCTTGTCTCTTTGTAGTTCATCCTTGTTTTTTATTTGATTATTGCTTCTTTGTCAAAGTTTGGGGATTGATTTGCTGTTGATTGGTTTCCTGGTTCATCCTGGGAGCTGCTTTAATTGTCTTGAAAGCCTGTCACCTTGGTTTGGGAATTTTTGGCTCGTTTTTATTTGTTTTTTAGCCTCAGCGCGTTTTATTTCAGAACAGTTGCGCTGACATCGCACAGTTGCTTCTTTGTTCTCCCTATCATCGCGTTTATTCATTTAACAGTCGCGCTGACCCTGTTTTCGGACCAGCGCCCTTTATTCGTGTCCTTCCGCGCTGACAGTGCAAAGTTGCTACAAACCTTTCCTTGTCATCGCTTTGTTGCTGAGGGGTCACCCGCGCTGATCCTCTAAAACTCTTTTTGTCCAAATTAGCTTCCTAAACCTCTTGGTTTGGCTGTCCCCTTCTTTTTCCGCTTGGCTTTTGACTTTTTTATTTTGTCTAAGCTGTAACACGCTTGCTTGCGAAGCCTTGTTCCGCGAGGGTTCGTTTGTTGCTTGCTTTCAGTTTCTGCAAAGCCTTCCTTTTTGCTTTTTGTTGCTTGGTTTGCATTTTGTCTTGACTTTTGCGATTACTGAAGTGTGTCGAATCGTCGCTTGTCTGGTTTTGGACTCTCATCCTTCGGGTGTTCGCTTTTATCCATTGATTTCACACTCAAACCCTAGGGCATCTAGTGGTCATGTGTGTCTAGCCTCCCGTTTGGGATTTTGTGTTCTTGGTTGACCAGCCAACTTCGTTTGTGTTTTCACATTTTTTTGGTGATTGTCGAAAGTGTCTGATTGTGTTCCAAGTGATTTGCTTTCCTCCTTTGAATTCCTCGATGTCTTGTTGAGCTTAGATCACGTAGCTCATAAGCCCTTGTTTTCCTTCGATTTGGGAAACTGGTTTTTAGGTGTCTTGGGAATTGTCTTGTGTTTGCATTGAGTGATTTTAGTTCTTTCACTTAGTGTTGCTATCTCTCTAATTCATTTTAAAAGCACTTTTATGTCATTGAAAAGAAAAGCAAACTAGTGTCTTTGCATTTAATAGTGAAAGGAAAAGAACATTCGTGTTTTTGTTTTCAAAGAGAAAGTTTCATTCCTTGTTTTTTAGTTGATTAGGTTGGTGATTGATGTAATTCGTTTTTTTTTGGTTGAAAGATTCTTAACCTTCTTATAGTTAGAATTCGTCGAACAAAATGATGATCTTTGGCATGTAGTTGCATTTAGGTGTTTTTGAGAGATCATACGGTAGGACCTGAAACTAAAACTTAATTCAAGATCAACCGTAAAATAAACCAAATTTATCTAAAATCACATTGGAACTTAACGTGAATATATAGAGGTCTAGGCTAGAGATGTGTTTCGGCGTCTTTAAACCTAGTATCTTACCGTTGAGTGGTTGGGTGATTCCTCCACGGTGAAACGATAAGTGCTAGTACGGATTGGGCTCCCACGTACCGTCGCGTATATATGGGGAGACTCCATTAGGCTTGAATCCTTTATCCATAGGAAGCTGAGTCTGCCGCCTTGTGAACCGTAATGCACCGAACACAGCATTCAGGAAGATTTACTGCAGTACGTAAAGTCCTTGGTTCTCATACGATTGCCAAGGTGTATATAGCAGTTTTACGGGTTACTTGGTAAACCTTTTTGCTTAGAATCTCCAGAGCAGTCACTTTTGATCCTTTTCAGACTCTCTAAAAGAAAAGGTGTAAGTGAGCGTCTTGTCACTTTGTGCTCATTAAACATTCGAAGTAGATAGAGTCATCTTTTCGTCCTTTTCTCGACTCTCGAAACATGAAAAGGTCAAGTTGAGTTCCTGTGTCTTAAAATTTATTTGACCTCGATAACATTACCTGGTTAGATCTTGTGTTTGATTGCTTGAGTAGGTTTCTTTTGCTATGGCAACTTTTCCATGGTTCACCAACCCAAGTTCCCCTCCTGACGGGAATCCTAGTCATTTCCCTCCTCTTGGGAATGTTGGTGCTCCTTATATGGCAACATTATCCCTTCCAGGGTTAACTGTCGGGTTGCCTGTTTGGTTGTTTTCAACCACTTTGGTCCCTACCGTGTCGGCTAATACTTCATCAGTCCCTCGACCTAAACAACATCATGTTGAACCCAAGGTGGACCTCTCCCCTTCGATGCCTACTTCTACGTCTTCTTCTCGTACCTCGCCTGGTGAAAGTCTCGATTCGAGTAACCAGGTGGCTAAGAAGAAGAACAAGAAGAACAAGAAGAGGAAGTCTCCTAAGGGAGAGGCTACAAGCACAACTGTTGCTCCCTTGAGTACACTTGAAGTCGGGCCACCTTCTGCTCCCCCGCGGAAGGTTAAGTTTCCTTGTCGATTATGCAAGGAGGACCATCTTCTTCGTGATTGTCCTGGCATTCCCAGGATCTTAGAAGTATGGTCTCGTGATTCGGCCCGCCCCTCATCGTCCACTAGAGCTCACGGCAATGTTACCTTATCATTTGGGAATGGTAAGGGAAAAGGGAAGATTCGAATCCCCTGCAGACTTTGTGAAGGCAATCATCCACTTCACCTTTGTCCACTCATGGATAAAGCCTCCACTGTTTTGGAAAGTCTCCCAGCTCCCTCACCCCAACTCCCCGTTGGATATCAACGCCTTTCTGCAGCTGCAGATCATTCGCCTCCCGACAATGAGATTGGTTCACATTCTCCTCTTGTCCAGGCCCCTCTTCTCGAACCTGGCTATGTCCAGTCTGTTCTAGACCAACCATTGGTCAGAAAGAGTGTCGACTGGAGTTCACCTCCTGTCGACCACTCTGTTTCGGAAGAGTCAAATTCCCATGTTCTTCTCGTCTCATCGGATTCTCCTGAGCTCAATGAGGGTTTTCCCATCCCAGCCTCTCCGGAGAATTGCGATTCGGTTCCTTCCGAGCAGGGGGGCAACCATATGGTTCTCCCACCAAGTAGTTCGGTCGTTTCTTTCGATTGGAACCGTTTGACTACCCCTCCCCTCCCATCCCACGTGCCTTTCTGGGTTACCGCCTATGCTTCCCATATGGCGCTGCCTGGCACTATGTTAGATGAGGGAGCATCGGTTAGTCTCATGCCCGTTACTACTTGGCGAGCTTTGGGTTTCCCATCGGTTGTACTCGTTGCACCGAATCTCACCGCTTTTGACGGAGAAACGAGCCAACCATTAGGGATCCTTCCAAAGTTCCCTATCACTTTGGGAGGCAAGATTGTCTATATAGACGTCTCGGTTACCCAAGGATCTTTAGACTTTAGTCTTCTCCTTGGTCGTGACTATGTGTATGCCATGGGAGCCCTTGTTTCTTCACTTTTCCGTGTGGTTTTCTTTCCACACGATGGAAGAATGGTGACGATGGACCAATTATTGTTCATTCGTCCACAAGCCCCTCCGGCACCATTGTCCTTCCCTCTTGGTTCTCATCCACCGGTTGCATCTGTCTCACCCCAGATCAACTACGTGGCTAACTCTCCCATGCCTATATCCAGCAATGCCACCATCGTGCATAGTGTCCTGGGGCATTGGGTCCTGACTTCCGAGACATTGACCTCCCATCGGGAGTGCCACTCTTGGAAGCCCCGACTTCCTATTCATTATGAGGCAGTTTGGTCGGAGCATAGTTCACTTCCCTATGTCAAGCTCCTTAAAAAATGAAACTAGGATTGATCGGAGCATAGTTCATTTTCCTATGTCAAGCTCCCTAAAAAATGAACTAAGGAGTCTCGAGGATAGTTTTTCTAATGTATCAACCTCGTTAAAATAATGAAACATCTTATATTCGAGCATAGTTCCTGATCTTGTGTCAGGCTCATTAAAAAATGAAACTAGGGTTATGAGGATAGTTCTTTTACTGTGTCAACCTCATTAAAAAATGAAACAACCCCCTTTTCCAAATCGAGTCTTTGACTCAGATCTCGTAACATACAAGTCGAGTCTTTCCAAGATCTCAAAAGTGAACCTTCATTCCATCCACTTTGTTGAATGCAATGAAGCTTGGGGGGCATGTACCTCGTTTTGCATCGTTATGCTAGGGGCATGCGAACTTATAACAAGAATAGTTTTTCGTTTCAAGCTTGTGTAAACATGAAACCGAATCCAAGCAGAGTTCTCCATGGTTCAAGCTTGTGTAAAAATGAACCCATACTCGACTCACCTTTAAGCTCTTTTCTAACTCGTAAAATATGAAAAGATTGCCGAGTATTTTTCCCTTTTTGACTCGTTAAAGAGAATAAAAATGGAGGTCTTCTTTCAACTCTTTTCTGACTATTTAAAGACGAAAAGATTGCCAAGTATTTTTTCCTTTTTGACTCGCTAAAGAGAATAAAAATGGATGTCGTCTTTAAGCTCTTTTCCGACATAAAACGAGAAAAGATAGCCGAGTCACCTTTAAGCTCTTTTTTGACTCGTAAAATATGAAAAGATTGCCGAGTATTTTTTCCTTTTTGACTCGCTAAAGAGAATAAAAATGGATGTCGTCTTTAAGCTCTTTTCCGACATAAAACAAGAAAAGATAGCCGAGTCACCTTTAAGCTCTTTTTTGACTCGTAAAATATGAAAATATTGCCGAGTATTTTTTCCTTTTTGACTCGCGAAAGAGAATAAAAATGGATGTCGTCTTTTAGCTCTTTTCCGACATAAAACGAGAAAATATAGCCGAGCCTCCTTTCAACTCGTCAAAAGGAACGAGAGGCGATCTCTTTTAAAGCTCTTTTTTCGACCGTTTAAATTAATAAAGATCGCCGGGTGTTTGTCGTTCCGCACTCGTTATTGGCTCTAAAACGACGTACTTCTGACCGCTTTTTTACTTTTTCGGGTCAAAGTCACTATTTATGAAAAGTACTCCTCGGTCGCAATGATCGGGCGGTTCTTTCGGGCATCATTTTATACTTTTTTGGGCTCGAGAGGCAGAACTTTACGAAAAATCACCCCCCTGGAGTTTTCTTTTCAGCTGTCTTTCCAAACTCTATAAACATGAAAAGACGCTGAGTTCTTCCTTTGTCAGACTCGTTAAAACTTAATGACATCGGGCTCCATCGAAATGACACTCTCCAAGCATATGCTATCCCTGTCAAGCTTGTCATCCAAAAACAACCGGGGTACTCACCAGAAATGGTGGTGGAAATAAAGGAACCGTAATCGTCGTCATCGGCAATATGTCGCTCTTGAACATGGCATTGTTTGCATTCGTGTCTGGGTGGGGACATCTCATCTCGCTTCACTTTTGCCTCCATGGGTTTGGGTTATCCTATTTGGCTAGTCATCTGCTCATTGTCCTTTCATTATGACCTATGATCATTTGACCCCCAAATACTACCAAATCCGTCATTGTGCCGCCGATATGTTCAAGAGAAGTTGGCCTCTGCAAGTATAACCTCCCTCTGATATTTCACAAAAAACACATTGTCTCTTCCCATCTCGCGTCAATGATGTGGGAAACATTATGGCCCACCTTCGATGAAGATCACTTCCTGTCAACTTCAGCTCATTATCCAGGAGTGACCTAGAGATGCCCTTCAGGTACCTTGGAGCCTGCATGCCTCAATGGCAGGTTCTTCGTGTTTGACGCGAGGCTTTCATCATTGGCCTCCGATCGAATGACTCCGCGGATGTTCGACACCGGCTCATTCATTCACATGACGTGGATTGTACTTATAGTACCTTGAGGACCATCGTCATCATTGGTGGCCCCTCTCGTGTCTGTTAACAGCTCTCATCATTGGCTGGTAATCAGACGATGTTCAAGCATGTTCGACTTCGACTCCTATATTTGCATCTTTGAACTTGTACTTTGTTCGGGTTTGGATGGAGCGCAAGACCCTGGTTCTAGCTCGTTGTGGACCAGGTTGCGATTTTGTGGGACATCATTACATGACCCATTGATGGATGGTTGCGACCATACCTGAGTCTCTTAAGGATGGCTGCGACCATACCTCATATCATTATGGTCTCTTCAGCTGGGTGGCTGCGTCCATACCACAGACCTTCTTCATATGTCTTTTGGATGGCTGCGCCCATGCCTAGACTACATGTAACTGAAATATCAGTTGTATCTGCCTGTAGGTTCTTCCTGGTGGTGTTCCAGTCCAGCAGTCTTGTAAAGAATTTCACCCCTCCCACTCTCTCGGGCTTCATGCTTTAGGGGCCATCTGTTACACAGTAAAATGTCACTGTCATCCTGTCAGTCTCCCTACTGTGTCATAAAATCACATTCACCTTGCCTATGCTCTCTAAAATGGCTAAAAACCCTCATTGCCTAAGTTTATTGGATCATCGCGTCTGTTTCTAAAATAACCGCGCTGACTGGTGGAGGATAATATAACTGCTGCGCTGCCAGCGCGGAAGCACACGTGTTTTACGCGTTGGTCGAATTTCACAAACAGCGCGCCCTCCGCTTGTATCACTGCGCGCTGACCAGACCTCTTCTATAGTTAATTTGCGATGCCAGCGCGCCAACCCAGTTTTGCACCCGCGCTGATCCTGTTTAGGCGAGTTTGTTCTAACAGCCAGCCTCCCAGATGACTCCAGACTTGGCTGTTAGCATTGTTAAGGTCGCCTTCCTTTCTCTGGCATGTCTGTTCGACTGATCATCCACTTATCTTGGGGGAAAGCTCATCCTTTACCTATTCATGGAGACTCCTTCTCCTTTATAAGCCTCC
>APFE030644777.1:0-11850 GCA_000404065.3 Pinus taeda | reverse complement strand
CCTATGAGGCCCCCAGGAGAAAACTTCGGTCAGCCCACAACCCTCAACAGAAACTGGGATAAAAGCTATCCTCATGCAAGGAAAGGCAAATCCACCATCACTCGCCTATGGAATGTGTCCCTTCGTCTCTTTGTTGGCAAATTTGGCTCTCCAGGAACAACTGCATATTCAAAAATAAAAAACCAAACCCAGCTTGAACTCTGGCCAAAACTTTGGGCCTAGTTGCTGAAATGATAAGCGCCAACACTGTCACAAAAACTGATCACTCCAATTGGCAGAAGGAAGAGGAAGAATGGTACAACAAATTCCAGTTGGTTTACTCCAAGACAAACCAATTTCCAGGAAAGGCAGGTAAGGGAAAAAAAATTGGAAACTCAGGGGAACCCAAAAAGAAATAGACCAGTGGATTCAAGAACAAAAGAAATTCACTCTCCAGTTCGATGGCGCATCCAAAAACAACCCTGGTCAAGCAGGGGCAGGGGGAATAATCACATATCAAAATGGGCAAGTTGTCACCACTTATGAATGGGGATTGGGAAACACGACGAACAATATGGCAGAGGCCTATAGTCTTCTTCTAGGTACCTGCATCCTGAGAAAACTTCAAGCCAAAAATCCAATCATAATTGGCGATTTGGCAATTGTGATTGCAGCTATGGCTTCAGGGGGTGACTTCAAGAATCAGGCCCTTAACAGAATCAAGCATAGGATCAAGGATAATACAAGTCAGCTGGGGACCATCCAATACACACATGTCATGAGAAATCACAACATCAAGGTAGATTCTCTTGCCAACAATGCAGTAATCAGACCCTCAAGATAGGTCCGTGAGAACGAACACACTTATGACAAACCAATTCCATAAGATGGCCCTCTCCACAGTCGAGCTCGTGATCCAAGGCTACAACAGTGACCTCAATAAAAAAACTGCCTCTCCCCTTAATTCTTGCAAGTGGACTTCTGATTCCTTCCCCACTATCAATAAAATTCTCAGGATTATGGAAAATCTGTATTGGATAATGGACCGGGAAGAGTCTCGTGATAAAACCAACCAGAAGTTAGGCTTCAGTCATTTCGCAATCCCTAGTGGCTACTCAAGAAACTCTTGAAATGACATTAGGGACAGAAAAATCTCTGAGCATCCCGATCCGCATTTAGAGGCCCCGATCTTTGAGTGGGCTTGTAAACAGCACGCAGTGCCTCAGTTTAGCCAGTCCACTGCTTCAGTTTCACTCTGCTATTTTGGAAAAGGCTCGCGCTTCAGTCATGCCTCCTACAGATCATCCCAGGTGGTCAAAAGTTCGAGCCTCAGCTGTTCCAGATCACTCTCGGTGCTCTTCAGCTAAAGAAGTTCTACAAATCCTGCCTGGCGAGGTATTGATTGTGTTTTTCAGGATTGTATTATCTTTCTCTCTAACATTCTGGTTGTCTATGTGAAACAACTCCTCTCAACCTCGTCAACCATCGTTTCTTAGTTCTTAGTTCCTCATTACCTCTATCACCATCCTCACACCATCTTCTTTGCTCTTTCTTGCAGAAGCTGTCCCCCCCTGAACCTGCCTCTCCCTGCTTCCCGCCCCCTCTCTGTGGAGCCTCGATCCTTCCTCTGATCTGCTCCTCTCCCTTTTTTCTGATTCGCCAGTCTTCTCCCCCGAAATCCTCTGTCATCCCTTCCTATCTTCTCTGCAGTAACTCTTTTAAGATCTACTTCAAGATCTCCAAGACTACTCAAGACTCGTCAACAATGTCGGAAAACCCTCTTGGCCGTGTCATAACCAACAGCAGCTACACCAGCGACACCCTCTGTAAGGCGCACTGCTTCATGATTGCCCGCTTCGTCAAGCACTTCAACGACCTCAAAGAAGAAGTTCAAGCAGACAGCAAATCCAAGAGGAAAAAAAGCTTGAAAAACAGAGGGCGGAAATAGAAAGCCTCAAAGAGAAGTGCAATCACCTGGAAGAAGCCATCAACCATATAAAGACTATGACCGAAAGCATGCAAGGGGAGGCCTCTACAAAGAACAATGACAAAAAAGAGCCACCGCCTGATGATTCAGTAAATCAATTTCTGTAAAGCTTCTTATGCATTGTAAATACTACTTGCTACTAGGCCAGTTCATATGGCAATATAGCCATTATACCTTCCAAGTCTTAAATCTCAAGTCTAGCGAATCGGATCAAGGGACTGCGTGCCCATTTTGGATCAATTCAGCTTCGCTTCCTTCAATATCTGTAATAGGACTTGTTCCTTTGCTGAAGTATTTTATAATATAACAGTAATCGACCATGTTAAAAAAATTAAATAAAAAATAAAAAAAATAAGAAAAGAAAAGAAAGAAAAATAGAAAGATAATAAGAATTTAATTTTAAGTACTGTATGGAATATTTTTAATAAAAGATAAACAATAAGTTTGAATTTTAATCAAATTAAATGGTTACTGGATTTATCTTAAAAAATAGTTATGTATTTTTACTTTTCATTAAATTAAAACTAATACAAAATAAAATAAATATACTATATTAATTATATATATATCTTAAAAAGACAAATTTCCGATATACATAACAAAAATTTACAATATTTCTAAATACACCGTTTTAAAATATACGCACGTTTAAATAACAAAATTTCATTTTATAATAAAATAAAAAGAATGTTTTATACAGGTAAGAAAACCTCAAATAAAATTCAACGTTTTTTTTTGGTTAAAATAAAATTTAAAATTAATTGAAAATTTAAAATTCTAGTTTAATAAAAAAACTCAAAATAATATTGAAATTTAAATGTTAAGGAAAAATTAACGAGTATATATATAATATATATATATATATATATATAAATATATTATATTCAATATCAAATAAGTAATTTCATTTACGTGAGTTAGAATAATAATTTATAAAAAAAAAAAAAAAAATCAAATAAATAATTCATTTGTGAATTAAAATATTTTTGTTAGGAAATTGTTTCAGTTTGAATATATTCTAGGTTATTTATTTCTTCAAAAAACTATTTTCATTCTCAAGCCTTTCCATAAAATTTGATATTACAAAACAATTTGAATCAGACAAACTTCCTACACTAATTTATATAATATTTTTTAACATATTTGCCCACAATTTAAATTAAAAATCTTTACAATATTTAAATCAACCAAGCCCAAATTACATGTTCTTTTGTATGGCTGGTAAGACTTTGATAAATACCTTAAAAAGGCATTCAACATCCATTTTAAAATCTTTATATGATTGATGTCTCATTGTCCCTGCTAGCCTCACAGACTCATCATTGTCCTTAGCAATTATTAGCATTAAAATTATTAAAATTATAGGCTACAGATGTATACCGACAAAACATTGTTTTGGAGGAGGGGAATAAAATTGTTTGAGTAGTTCAATGATGGCATTGTAATTGATTCCTAGTTTAGCTTGCTATAATGAATGATTTTTTTGTAAATAAAAATATCTCATATTTACGCCGTAAGGCGTTTCCATATGAAATCAACTTTCCTTTGAGGTTACGTGTCCATTTATGAGCGCTTGATTTTGTTGTTAGACGATTAAAATTGTTTCAGCCATCCGATTCATAAAAGACAGTTCAACTATCGGGACTCTGTATTGTCGGTTGCTCTTCGATATTACAGAGCTTGTTGGAGAGCCCGGTTATAAGGACTGGTGTCTTACAACAAATGACGTCCATAGTTCGTAAGACTGGTGATTGATACTGGTACTATACTGGAATTTATCTCTACATTTACCCATTGGAGGGACCTCCCAGATTTTATAATTTTTTTATTGTTATTTCCATTGCTTATAAGGTTTTAGGTAACGAAATCGGTGAAATTTTTCATAACCTTTTTAATGGAGATTGAAATTAAAGTTTTTGGTTTCTGATGCAGCAATACTTGCTCGGTCGATAAACATAGGTCCTGCTGTAATGCAGCAGGTTTCTACTCCTAAAAATCTCAATATCCTATATACAGGCCCGCGAATGGCCCAATTTTTGCATGGTATGTTATTCATTTTTAATTCTTCCCAATACTGTTCTTGATAGTTAACAATTGAATTTGTGGCATTAGGTAACATGAGCCCTAAAAAAAATATTTCCTATGCCTCTGATTTGGTCTTTTCTGGTGTGAACTGAAATTTAGGATTCAAAGATTAAGATAGGATTTGAGCTTTATGTGTTTTCACGCTTTGTGAACTTTGTATATTGCCCAATAACAGATAATAAAATAGAAAGCGAGCAACAATCATTGCTTATTCTGGGCCATCACGGTTCTCACAAGAATAGAGTATTTAGTGCTAGAGACGCTCCTAATCTCAGACCTACTATTATGGAAAATAACATAAAATCTTTGGCCCTCGCTGAATGGCGTAGATTTTGTTGAATTCGATGTACAGGTAGACTAAGTTTCTGGCATAAGCTATGATGTTTAGCCTTGTTGCCTTCTCGGAACTTGGAGATTTGGTTTGTATTTAAAATGTTCAAACTTTCTTTTGTCTTCATGTTGCACAAATTCAAAGGTTGCTTTAAATTTGTTTCAGGTCACTAAGGATGGCCATGCTGTCATTTTCCATGACGACTATATTATAACAGATGACAAGGTAATTTCTCTTTTATATTTTTGTTTCTAGTTTCATTCAAAGTGTATTTTGTTCAAAAGTCTAACGATCCAAAAAGAAATATGATCTAAGCCTACGGAGCAGAGTGTTGGGGTTCCATTCTTATGTACGTTCATCCATCTATCTTTTTCTTTTCAACTAGACCATTCTAACTTTCCTTCTTATGGTCCATGTTTCAGGGATTGCATAATGGAGGCGCATTGGATAACTGCGGTTCAGCAGACTTTCTTTGCCATTAAACCATTCTAAATTTTGTGATGATTTGTTTATTTCAGGGATTAGACAATGCAAGGCGCATTGGAGACCTCAATCTTGAAGAATATCTTTCCATGGGATTCCAAGCTGATGGGCTGGAGGTAAGAATCTGTAGAGATTCGTGGATGGAATTCAGTTTCTTGTGATATGCAATGTGTTTCTTGTGATATGCAATGTGTGATCATTGTTGCCTCCTTGTTACTTAGATCCGAAGTCCTCTGGTTCAAAAGCCAATGATGGCAGTATTTGCAAATGGATAGTGAATGTGTAAGACCGCCTGTGTACTCTTAAAGATGCATTCGAGAATGTTCCTCTCTGTGTGGGATTTAACATAGAGGTGAGATTTCATGATGAAATTGAGGTTTCTGAAGTCGAACTTCAACGGGTGATTGGTACCATTCTCCAGGTAGAATGACTGATCTTTTCATTGACGCATGGCTACAAAAATTCTCTCGGAATCTAATTTTATTCTGTTTAATTTATGCTTTTAACCAAATAATCATTTGAGGAAGTGGCAATGTATGGAAAGGACAGAAAAATTTTCTATTCTAGCTTCCACCCAGATGCAGTGGATTTATTGCGTAAAATGCAGACTGAGTATCCGTTATACACCTATGATAAGTTTGTTTTTTTCCATTCATTTTAGTTGTGCCCTTAGGTCAGGGGCAAGGTCATCATTTACTCGAACTCTGAGAAAGGTATCACATAGCCTACGATACCTCAGGTGAATGTGTAAGACCGCCTGTGTACTCTTAAAGATGCATTCGAGAATGTTCCTCTCTATGTGGGATTTAACATAGAGGTGAGATTTGATGATGAAATTGAGGTTTCTGAAGTCAAACTTCAACGGGTGATTGGTATCGTTCTCCTGGTAGAACGACTGATCTTTTCATTGACGCATGGCTGCAAAAATTCTCTCAGCATCTAATTTTATTTTGTTTAATTTATGCTTTTAACCAAAGGAGCTATAGCCTTTGTTTCTTTCTCAAGCAAATGTATCTTTCATTCTGGAATTAAAATCAAATATATATATTGTCGTTGCTCACTTCATTCTGTGATTTTTGTTGTGCGCAATACTCTGTTTTATTCTTTAGTTGGTAATTATATGGTAGTTTTTTCGTAGGTGAGAAAACGTGTAAAGGTTTCTATTTGTATGATGATAGACGGAAGGCCCTTCCAGACCCTGAAATCAAGAAATATATTGAGAAGTCATGGAGCATGGCTGGTTTGATTGTTGATGGCAAAGTAATTTTTACTTCTGATGCAGTACACTATTATTTGGAAATATTTTCTTCATTTCTGTTTAATTCCATACCACTTTTTTAGGATTGAACTAATTGTTATAGTATGTTTTCTCACTTTTTGCCACCAATTTCCTTGATGGATAAGGATATAGTTGAGATGGTATTCTTTCCAGATGTGAATGAAGCTTGCCGAGTTCTAGGTGAGGGAATCACAGTTCAAGATTCAGACCTTGATATTTTCGCTGTAATCGGCATACCCTACAGGTGAGTTGAAAAGTTCATTTTTCCCATATCTGTTGCATCCTATATCCTATATTATAGTTCTTTCTTTCTCAAGCAAATGTATTTTTCATTCTGCAATTAAAATCAAATATATATTATCGTTGCTTGCTTCATTCTGTGATTTTTGTTGTGTGCAATACTTTGTTTTGTTCTTTAGTTGGTAATTATATGGCACTTACATGGCACTTTTTTCGCAGGTGAGACAATGTGTAAAGGTTTCTATTTGTATGATGATAGACAAAAGGCCCTCAAGACCCTGAAATCAAGAAATATATTGAGAAGTCAAGGAGCATGGCTGGTTTGATTGTCAATAGCAAAGTAATTTTTACTTCTGTTGCAGTATTATTTGGAAATATTTTCTTCATTTTTATTTTATTTCATACCACTTTTTTAGGACCAAACTAATCGTTATAGCATGTTTTCTCAGTTTTGGTAGCCAATTTCCTTGATGGATAAGGAAATAATTGAGATGGTACTCTTTCCAGTTGTCAATGAAGCTGTCAATGAAGCTTGTCGGGGTTCTAGGCGAGGGAATCACGGTTCAAGATTCAGACCTTGATATTTCCTCTGTAATGGGCATGGGATTCCCACCTTACAGGTAAGTTGAAAAGTTCATTTTTTCCTATTTTTGCCCTATATCTGTTGCATCCTATATCCTATATTATATCCTATATTATAGTTCTTTCTTTTGAAATTCTTATAAACTTAGTTTGTTGTTGAAACTTTTTGAAAATTTTTTATGGTTTTTGGGGAACAATGATTGAACCAAATTACAATCCATCGAATTAATGCATTCATATTCTAAAGATGTTTACCTGTTGGAGGAGTTTTAAAAGTTCATTCCCAACAAAACTAAGAGAGTGTTTCTTCCAGGGGTGGTGTTATGTTCCGTGCAGATTCTCTTGAATTGAATTACAATTATTCCAAATTGAAGATCTGGGTTGAGTCATATGGTAATTGTTTTAAACCCTACCCATTCTTAAAAGAAAGAGCAGCCACTCGTCTAAAATGGTTAGTATAGTATCATTTATCATTTTGATCCCTTTGCTCCAAATTTGATAACCAGTTTTTTATTGCTAATATTTTAATCATTGATATACGAGTGCAGAGTGCCCCAATAAAAAATATCAAGTCTTTATTACAATTATTGACAACAGTTCAGGGAATCTCCTAAACATTGTCTACCAGAGATTCTGGATGAGAATAATGCCTATTTTTATATTCGTGATAGCTTGTCACCTTACCATTTAATCTCCAGTGCTCAGATTAAAGATTTATAGCTTAGGGAATTTCGTTGGAGACACATCGGGATTGTGTTGCAGCACAAAGTTTCATCTTATCAGTCCATATAATATTTGGTTGTACAATATTAGTTGATACTTGCGTATTAGTGAATATTTCTACACTAACTCGGGTATTAGCGAGTAGTTCTAGGTTTTTCATTCCTTTACGATTTTTTCCATATCTATTGTAAGTGAATTTTATTACTTTATGAATGTTATCGCTTGAGTAAACAAAACACTTGAAATATCAAAAGAACCTAATTACGTGTTGTAACAATGGGCCAATATGAAAATTATTAGAGATTACTCTTCATCGTTACTCTTTGTTGGAGTAACTGTTAAAAACGAAGTGATATATTTGTTAAAATGTATATAAATAATTTTTATGTTCCGTCATTGTCCTTTTGGTTTTATAATTTAATTAGTGATGGTTGGTGATTGGCCTTTAGCTTTAGACTTAGTTATATCTCCTTAAATTATAATTATTAGTTGTTGTGTGTGTTTAATATACTATAATTATTAGTTGTTTGTGTTTAATGAAGTTTTTAGATTGTACTTGAATATATGTTTCTTTTCGCATAACTTTTTTCATTTTCATTGTTGGATTCTTTCCCACAATATGAATAATTTATCTTCATTAGCATTTATTATTGTTTTGCAGTCGTGTTGCAGCTCAAAGTTTCATCTTGTGAGTCCATATAATATTTGGTTGTATTGGTTGAGACTTGGGTATTAGTGAATATTTCTACACTAACTCGGGTATTAGAGAGTAGTTCTAGGTTTTTCATTCTTTTACGATGTTTTCCATATCCATTGTAAGTAAATTTTATTACTTTATGAATGTTATCGCTTGAGTAAGCGAAATACTAGAAATATAAAAAGAACCTAATTACGTGTTGTAACAATTGGCCAATATCAAAATTATTAGAGATTACTCTTCATTGTTACTCTTTGTTGGAGTAACTGTTAAAAATGAAGTGATATATTTGTTAAAAGCTAAGTGATATATTTTTTAAAATGCATAGAAATAATTCTTATGTTCCGTCATTGTCCTTTTGGCTTTATAATTTAATTAGTGATGATTGGTGATTGGCCTTTAGCTTTAGACTTAGTTATATCTCGTTGTAGTATAATTATTAGTTGTTGTTTGTGTTTAATGAAATTTTTAGATTGTACTTGAATATATGTTTCTCTTCGCATAACTTTCTTCATTTTCATTGTTGGATTCTTTCCTGCAATATGAATAATTTATTTTCATTAGCATTTATTTTATTGTTTTGCAGTTGGGAAGCCATTCAGCTATGGATGTAGTCGTTGATGCAGGCGGTGTTCCTCGCTTTTTTGAATTCCCGGTGAGGCATGATTTTCCGAAGTTGCGGGTGAAGGTTGTAATTGTTTTATTTATATCTGACAGAAAGCAAGAGTTTACTTGATTGATTATTTCATGAGAAGATTAGGGGATTCTGTTTTCTTTCTCCTATGGGAAATAGTTTTTCAGTGGTTTGAAAGTGGCATTGTGGCTTTTTTCTTGCTTGATTATAGTTTGAAGTAGTCAGAAAACCTTGTGCAACCAACCCGCAACCAACCCTTGTAGTAATAAAGTAGGATAGAAAGCAGTTGGAAAATGCAGAAACAAAAACTTGGACTAAATTTATTGGAAAAATGCCCTACCAGAAGTTACCACGTGAGGCATTGCATAAACAAAATTCAATTTTGGAACAAATCAACCAACATTTCCTTCTGGTAGATTCACCTTTGGTTGAAAAGGTATAATTATGTTTCTTTGCTATAACTTTGGTTCAATTGTGCAGCTTATCCGGTCTCATCAGCATGATATGTTCCATATTGTAACTGTTATATTGGCTCAATATAATATAATTCAGCTTTTTCTTCCTGAAAAAAACATTGGTTCAATTGTTGGTTTTCTTTTCAATATTACTTTGTTTTAACATAAATACGACTACCAAATTTTAGGAATTTCAGTTATTGCAACCTGTGAGAACTAATTTTTGTGGTTTTAGAGTGATTATGAAGCCAGTGCTCAGATTAAAGATTTATAGCTTAGGGAATTTCGTTGGAGACACATCGGGATTGTGTTGCAGCGCAAAGTTTCATCTTGTCAGTCCATATAATATTTGGTTGTACAATATTGGTTGAGACTTGGGTATTAGTGAATATTTCTACACTAACTCGGGTATTAGTGAGTAGTTCTAGGTTTTTCATTCCTTTACGATGTTTTCCATATCTATTGTAAGTAAATTTTATTACTTTATGAATGTTATCGCTTGAGTAAGCAAAGTACTTGAAATATAAAAAGAACCTAATTACGTGTTGTAACAATTGGCCAATATGAAAATTATTAGAGATTACTCTTCATCGTTACTCTTTGTTGGAGTAACTGTTAAAAACGAAGTGATATATTTGTTAAAAGCTAAGTGATATATTTGTTAAAATGCATAGAAATAATTCTTATGTTCCGTTATTGTCCTTTTGGCTTTATAATTTAATTAGTAATGGTTGGTGATTGCCCTTTAGCTCTCGTTATAGTATAATTATTAGTTGTTGTTTGTGTTTAATGAATTTTTTAGATTGTACTTGAATATATGTGTCTTTTCGCATAACCTTCTTCATTTTCATTGTTGGATTCTTTCCCGCAATATGAATAATTTATCTTTATTAGCATTTATTTTATTGCTTTGCAGTTGGGAAGTCTTCCAGCTATGGTTGTAGTCATTGGTGCAAGTCGTGTTCCTCGTTTTTTTGAATTCCCGGTGACGCATGATTTCCCAAAGTTGCGGGTGAAGGTCATAATTGTTTTATTTATATCTGACAGAAAGCAAGAGTTTACTTGATTGATTATTTCATGAGAAGATCAGGGGATTCTGTTTTCTTTCTCCTATGGGAAATAGTGTTTCAGTGGTTTGAAAGTGGCGTTCTGGCTTTTTTCTTGCTTGATTATAGTTTGAAGTAGTCAGAAAACATTGTGCAACCAACCCTTGTAGTATTGTAGTCATTGGTGCAGGCCGTGTTCCTCGTTTTTTTGAATTCCCGGTGAGGCATGATTTCCCAAAGTTGTGGGTGAAGGTCATAATTTTTTTATTTATATCTGACAGAAAGCAAGAGTTTACTTGATTGATTATTTCATGAGAAGATCAGGGGATTCTGTTTTCTTTCTCCTATGGGAAATAGTGTTTCAGTGGTTTGAAAGTGGCGTTGTGGCTTTTTTCTTGCTTGATTATAGTTTGAAGTAGTCAGAAAACATTGTGCAACCAACCCTTGTAGTAATAAAGTAAGATAGAAAGCAGTTAGAAAATGCAGAAACAAAAACTTGGACTAAATTTATTGGAAAAATGCTCTACGAGAAGTTACTTTACCACTGGAGACGTTGCACAAGCAAAATTCAATTTTGGAACAAATCAACCAACATTTCCTTATGGTGGATTCACCTTTGATTGAAAAGGTATAATTATGTTTCTTTGCTATAACATTGGTTCAATTGTTGGTTTTCTTTTCAATTTTACTTTGTTTTAACATAAATACAACTACCAAAATTCAGGAATTTCAGTTATTGCAACCTGCGAGAACTAATTATTGTGGTTTTAGAGTGATTATGAAGATTTCAAGAGTTTTCTTGTTTGCGAGATTATTAGGATTACTGAATTTGTTGGACTTATTTTTATAATCATCTGATTTGTCATGCATTTTGCACTATTTGTATCAATTTCAAATCATATAAACTAACTAATTGTGTAAGTATTTCATATCATCTTTATTTATTTTTTAGGGTTTTTATTGCATTTATATCATCATTGATATATATTAATGCGGATCTCTATTTGAGTGGTAAAGAGATTTGTGTCAATTCTCATATCCCATGCAAGGAGTATTTGATTAATATATTATAATTTCAATTCCTAACTGTGTGTACTTCATTGTACTTATGGTGATGGAAGAAATACATTCATCCATATTGTTGTTTGTTTTTGGAGAAATATTTTATATATGGTATTTAGTTTAAATATATTTACGTTAATTGTGATTTTAAATTCAATAGAGATGTTAAATGATATAGATATACTGGTTTAAATAGGTTTAACATAATAATTGAAAAAAAATTAAATTTAAACCATTTACTAGTTATACTAATTTATAGAGTAATAT
>APFE030644775.1:0-11050 GCA_000404065.3 Pinus taeda | reverse complement strand
AGAAGGAGGATATGTCAAAGATCCAATGCTATGGATGTCAAGAATATGGGCATCACAAGAGAGATTGTTTGAAATTCAAGAAGAATAACAAGAGGAAGGAAAGAAATAAGGCTCATATCATCGAAGAAGTGGAAGAACGTGATGAGAATAAATCCAAAGGGATAGATTTTCACTATTAGTGTTCCTCCAATGCATATCAAGGTGAACAAGGAGGTGAAAACACCTCTACCATGTTAGTCAAGGTGAGAGGCATTATGACTAACTACATATTAGTAGAAGGTGGCACCACATTAAAAACATATCGTTAAAAAATAGATCATTAGAAAATATTGAAAGGATAACCGATGTAGAAGTCTATGTGATTGTAGCAGTTATCATAGAAAGGAAGTAGCTCTTGGTAGCCTCATTGAAAGCATAATTAGTAATTATGGGAAAATAAAAGTTATCTAGCATAGAAAGGAATTATAAAGTATCATCATCATTAGAAAGGAGAATTTGTAGGATGAGGATAATTAAGATCCTCCATTAGAATCTTCATTGGAAGGTTCATCCCTCTTGGAAGAAGCAAGTATCTCGCTGAGAATTTCATCTTGTATGGGATTCATTAGATGATAGTATGATGACAAAGGAGTACAATAGCTTAAGATGGTTGAATTACTTTTAATCAAAGAATATGTTGAAGGAAGTCTATATGACCAAAAATAAGAAATGAGGTAGGTATACATGTAATTTGAATCATGTCATCATGTAGTTGCAGATAACATGGATGAATTCTCTACCTCATGAGCATGATCGAAGAAAATGGATCTATTTCATTGGAAACATGCATGAAGGCATGGTTCGCATATTGACAATATGAAATCAACATAATATGTCCTTATATTGAATCTGAGGTGGTAGAAAAATAGAAAGGAACTATAGATGGATATTCCTGAGAAGCAATATGTGAAGAAAGAAAGAAGGGACCGTGAAATATGCAACTAAGGTCACAAAGAATCAACATAAAATGAATATGATGTCACATTCCATGGGAAGGGTATGAAGACCTTGATAAAGTCTAAAAAGGAAGAAGAACCTTGACATTGAAATTCTTGGAGATGTGTTTATGAATATGCATGATTTTGATGTCTGTAACCACATATTTCATGATGAAAGGACATCACAAAAAGAAATTTTGATTTGAGTACATTTCTAGGTTTTGAATAACATTTGGATGGGTTAATGTAGCGGTACAAGAAAAAGTGTTGTATATTTCACATACAGCTAGCAATTATGTGGTGGGATAGAAGATCCAAAAAGTAACACGACGTTGAAGAGGTAGTTGTAGGAAGGAAGTGTAGATGTGGAATAGAAAATTACTTTCCCGTACAGGGGGAGGATGACATGATTGACTTGTGGAAAGTGATGGATGACCATTTCCATACAATATGAAGGCTCAATAATAATGATGATAAAATTCATTACATTAAAAGGAGGAGCTCAATAAGTAGCTAAAAGTTCCATGATCTCCATTGAATAAGAAATTTGTTTTTGGAAACAAGTGCCTGGTTCAGGGGGAGCTTGGAAACAAGTGTCTGGTTCAGAGGGAGCTTGGAAACAAGTCCCTAGTTAAGAGGGAGCTAGAAAACAAGTCCCTAGTTAAGAGGCATCTTGGAAAACTCCCTAGATATGAGGGACGTTGGGTACATTCCTTTTATAGGAATGACTACGTCCTCCCTAGTTGAGAGGGAGAGATAGACACATCATTATTGTCTTCAATTTGGGTAGAAAGAATGGAGAATTGGGTAAGCATATAACATCTGATACTCTTTGAGGATGTGGTAGGGCATCCATGATAGGAGATGAAATAGAGGATCAATATTCTTTGAGGACTGGGAATCAAAGTTAAGAATAGTATTTGAAGGACATACCTTGTGAACACATAGGTGGGGTATGTTCCTTGAGAGACAATGATGATGGTGTCTATAAATCCAAGGTCATGGGACACATATTCCAAGTTGAATTTTGGGCATAAACATCCTATTGGGTGTCACTTTCAGTTTATTATGGTGAAGTAAACTGAAAAAGGCATTGGCAAAGGAAAAGAGACATTAATTGGAATTTATTTATGAAAATAAAGGAAAATAGGACAAAAGGGAGATGAAGGGTCACATATTTTCTTGAGAGGAAAATTGAAGGAAAATAGAGGAAAATGTTGAAAACAGAGGCCTCAATGATAAAAAGGCTTCTAAGGATCAGTTCACAACTTTTTATCAATTCTCTTTTGGAACTATCTCTATTCTCTCATACTTTTGCACACATTGAGAGTTTTTGGATCACTCTAAATTGGATAAAGGAAAGAAAAATAAGGACAAGAAAAGAAAAGGACAAACAAGGAAGGTTCGATTAAGAAACGTCAACATGAGGATTTTTCATATAAAAAATGACATGTTTGATACATTAATTTATGTATTTGGGTCATTTTTTATCATTGACATGGTTTTTTTCATGTTTGATAGTGGTTTCAGCTTTTCCTTGCCATTTATGGATAACCATGGTGTACAAGGATTATTTTCTTGTTGATATTTCTATTGTTCGAAGGTTTTGGAACTACACGATATGGTCTTAGGAAAATTTGCAAGGGTTACGGGTGAAAGAGGCTTAATCTCTGGGAAGCCCTCAACATATGGGTGGAGACAAGAAAATTCCTCAAGGAAATGGCGAAGAAACTTTGAGGTGTCAAAGATTGTTTTGGGATTTGTGACCTCTTGACTAGTTTTCGATACATCACGATCGCATAAGGGTGGAGGTTGTTTAATCTCTGAGAAGCCTTGTTTTTTTATGTCTTTAGATTTCACATTCATGCTTGGAATATGGCAAGAGGATGATTGGATGAAAGGAAGATTTAGTTCATCCCAATCTATGATTGGGTGGTATGTGGAAGTCCATGACTTGGTTGTATTTTGCATCATTTAATAAGAGCTATTATCCTATTGTAATTTATGAGCACTTATACTTTTTATTTTGCTGATTTGATGGTTGCGTTGTCATGGTTAATAATCTCATTATATATTGGTTATAAGCATGGATGGATAATGTTCTCTAGCTATGTCTTATTCAATATTTGATAAGTATTTGATTATTAATGAATGCATGGAATAACAAGTATTATTGCAACTATTATGAGAGGGCATTAAACCTTCTTGGTTATTCTCAGAGAAATTTCAGACTTATATGATCATATATACATTCATGAATTGTAGTTTATATGTTCACCATGTCTGATGAAATAAATGTGATGGTTCAATCTTGTTTGACTATGTTATTATTTTATTTTTATGTTATTGGCATTGTCTTTAAGTCATTTATCACTCTCAAAAGTGACATGAAGTTCTTGGGAGTGGTCTGGACGCTGACCTGGAATTATGGCTTAAATTTCGGGACAACACTCTCTTAACTAGAAATTTTCATCTATAACCACACGAAGGTAGTGTCATGCATGTTGTTAGAGCCCTATAACTTCATCCTTGTAGGCTTGTGCATGTTATTGGGGGTGAAGTCAGAAGAAAGTAGCTTCAACTTGGGGTTTGGTCACCTTTGGTGGTTCTTTGGACCCCAAGTGTCTTGTAAACCTCGATGGATGTCCGTGAGTTGTAAGAGTGAGGCCCAAATCCATAACTAAAGCTTGGAGGTTGGGTCATGTCATAGTAACTCTTGATCTCATGTTTACTGTGACAGACCAGTGAAATTAGGTAAATGTGGGGTCGGGGTGTTGCACATCATCTTAATTTTCTCCAAATAAGATGACACAATTAGATATTCTCCTCTATAAACACCATTTCTTATTCAATAACTACAGTTAGGCGTGGAGGCCATATTGAGTGGTGTAAGCCATTGACATTGTAATATTATTCCTACGCGAATAATAAGTAGTAGCAACGAGAGAAATAAAAACCTACCTTCCTCATTTGAAAGAAAAACCTAGTAAATTATCTATAGTATAGGAATAATTTCTTCATTCACTTTGAAAAGTTAATAGAGAGGGTTTTCAATTATGTATGTTTTTATGCAACATCTTGGTTGGAATTTATTTTTTAATATTATAAAATCAAATTGACTTGGATTGGAAAAATGATTAAGGTACAGATCTTGTAATTATTTTCATATAAAATTAAATAGTCAAACATAACATTTTTAGTGTGATAACACAAAAATGATAATGAGAGTCTAAAGTATAATCCAAATCCAATTGAATTATAACAAGTGAAAATTGTCAAAGCAACTATATGTGTGTCATTTTATCATATAAAATAAAATTCATTGACTTATTTTTTTAAATTTCCTCTATGTGGCCAATTTCTCTATGGCCTTTCTTCATTATGTTTTCTTTCACTCAAAATATGTGAAATTAGCTTTAACCTTATAAATTATTGAAACCATATTCCAAATAGTAGTGTAGGTGAATCAATGCCAAATTCCATGTTCATCCATGCTCTATGTTAGATAAGGCATAGGTAGCATAATAGATAAAGGAAAGCCATTTGGAAGGAAAGTTGCATGGTTATGTTGTGTGGAAGTGTAGAGGAAGCTTCCTCTACACAATGAAGGCACCTCCCTCTGAACTCTCAACATGATTTAATCAACTTCAAATAACTTTCTTTCTCTACAAATGTTGCCTCCTACTATAGAGAGAGAGTGAAAATACCCATACAACTAGGAGAATGAGAGACATGAATTTATATAGCCATACATTTATGAATTAGCAAGTTGATGTAGTTATTTCAATTTCAACGATTAGATTTTCTCATGTATACTAAATTTCTGGTATATATTTACACATTTTAGAATTCTCAATTTTTTTTGGAAGTGTAAAGAAGTTTGTGAATTACCATCATCCTTATATCTATTTGAGATTTCAAAATATATAAGGAAATTGCATAGGTATGATAAAAAGGAAACTCTTCCAATCTAATGGGTTGAAAAATTTCCAAATTTATGTAACATGTCATGGAAACCTAAATAAACACATCTCAAAATTAATTCCCAAAAACCTTTGATTTCATTGTGTGGGAGTGTGAAGGGAACTTGTAGAATTGCGAAAGTGTTTCATGAGCATTCCACAATTTTGTAAAATGTCCATCAGTATCTTACTTATTCTTGGTTTTCCTTCCATAAGAAATAAATGTCAACCCACATATATAAAGCATCCAACCAAAACATTTGTAAATAATCATGTACTATACTTTAATTGTCATTTTATGCTAGTAATAAAAAGAAATGGCAATTGAATGAATCAGTTATTCCAAGTTCATTGTGGGTTGAAAATGCTTCATGCCGACTAGATATGATTGCACTAACACAACTTCAATGGCTACGTGTGTGAGGCATGTTGGCCGATGTCACATTCCACAATATGGGGGACTAGTTAAGATTATATGCATTCCAAAATTAAATTTTGACCAAAGGCATTAATGTATATCAGAATGAAAAGATTATGGGTTCAAAATAGATGTCAAACTCCTCCTCTTCTGAAGTTGAAATGAGCTCCGATGTCAATTATTGGTTGGGATTTTCTCCAAATGAAAGTACTAAATGGAATCTAGTTCTACAAACAAATATTTACAAAATGCCAAATCCTATGACAAATGCATGGTTGGTCATTTAATGCTAATTCCATAAGTTAATTCCTTGGAATTACAATGAATGATTAGTAAATTTATGAATATTATGGGGATTTTGAGCTTTGAAAGATATAGAGATGGGCCAAGAATGCTTGTATTGGGCCTCATGAAGCTATCAGATGATTTGATGGATACAGTCAACAAGTGCGAAAATGTGGAGAATGGTGATTCTTCACACTTCTTCACACTCTCGCACACTAAGCTTCCTTCAAACTAGGAATCATAATTTCTTTTATCTCCTTCTATGATAAAAAATAATTACATATATATCTCTTTCGGGCATACAAATATCTTGAAAAGCCGAACTTTTATGAAGAGACATACATAAATATTGGACTATCATATTCATAGGGAAACACATATTGATTTTGTGTACATCAATTAATATGCTATGGTGATACACATATTAATAGAGCCTGTCATTAATATAATCTTATAAGATTCTTTATTCAATGTGGATGTTCGGATTGCACATCTCTCACACTTGAGTGAATATTTGTGAGACACTTTCTAAATTAAAAGATTGATCTAATAGTGAGGAGACAAAGAGCTCCAGTATTGTGTGGAGTTTTAATTGAAAGCTTTCAATGTGTCGAGGAAGCTTCCTTTACCTTCAACATTTAGAATGAGGCTCTTCAAACTATTAAATGCACTAAACACTAAGTAGATATTATTTATTCTAGAGCTAAAGATACACATTTTGGTAAAACTAATTAATCAAATATTGCACTTTGATCAAATTGATAAAAAAAAATATTGTAGTGTGGTAAAATTACTCAAACATCATTGCCTTGTCTATTACTTTTATTTGATGAAATTATTAGTCATTATTAAATATTCAAAATATTACAAAATATTAAATTCCTCCATGGCACATAGATAAAGTCATTTATGTAAGGAGGGGGTGGGAAAATTTTAATAGTGAGGGAGAATTTCATTAGTGATTTCTCTAAGAGTGACATTGAAACTGACATTGTGATGCTATGTGGAGGTGGCCTTCATTGTGAAGATTGCAGAGAGTGGAAGTGCAGAAGAAGCATGTGCAAGGAGGTAGATTTTGTTGTACTCAGTATGAAGTGTGGATGTGTAGAGGAAGTTGAGTTGAAACTATTAATAAGTTCAATAATAAATTGAAACTAAATTTTAACATAAAGCATTTAACCCTCTATATCCGGAATCAAAATTCTAGTTTTGCATCTCCTCCTAAATTCAACACTCACACTAAACAAACTTTAAGTCTATATACACCTCTCTAACCCATGAATAAGCTAGGAAAAAAGACTAAACATATATTCCTCAAATTCCATCTTGATAGTTATTAAGTATAATTTTTTTATTCTATTAATAAAAAATATTATTATTTTTATTTTTATTATCAATAATTAATCGTTAACTAAAATTTATCAATGTAATTTGATTTTGAAGGTTTTCATTGCTAAAATAATGTATTCCTTTTAGTTTTATTTTCATCCCTAGAAAATCTCTGCACACTGGATCACATCCCAAGGGAAATCCCTAAATTAGCAAAGCCTAGCTGTGAGGGCATCCTCGAGAATTGATAGTGTGACATCCAAATAGAACTAATGAGCAATAGAACCTCAGAAATTAAGCTAACTTGTAATGTAGTTAAGGCTCAGTTAAAATTATTTTATAATTTATAAATAGAAATAACTATAATTATAATTTGTTGTATCTTATGAATAAAACATATTAATTTTTCTTCAATCGTAAGTAATCAAATGTAATTTGCAGATCTTAAGTATTTCACATTTTTAGATATCTTAGACATGTTGGTAAACTTTGATAAGCATTGAAACATTTATCTCCTGATAAATTTCACATTGTCAAAAGTAAAAACAACTATAAAAGTTAACTAAATCATAAAGTTATTTTAAATGGAGTCGTCTTTCGAGGGATTTTTTGGATTTTCAAGTGTCCAATCCACCCCAAAAAATCTTAAGCATTTCACATTTTAGATATCTTAGACATGTTGTTAGACATTGATAAGCATTAAAACATTTATCTCATGATAAATTTCACATTGTCAAAAATAAAAACAACTATAAAAATTAACTAAATCATAACTTTATTTTAAATGGAGTCTTTAGAGGTATTTTTTGGATTTTCAAGTGCCGAATCCACCCCAAAAATGTGATATGAACTCTTGATTTGTGTTACTTAGAGTCATTTTAGAGAAACTAGACCCGAAAGGGGTTACCCATCAAGCTTATGAGTTCAATAAATTTAGAGAAAATAATATACCTGAAAAACTCACCTGAAAAGTTTCCAAAAAGTCTAACTACACACAACTCTATTTGAAATTATTATTATTGTTAACCATGGGGATTGACCAACACTTTACCATATAAATCCTTAATTTGTGTATCGGGGTTTGTTACAATATCATAGGTCAATGTCATCGATTAGTAATGCCACATGTCCGAGAAACCATAACTCTTGTTCAGAAGTCTAACTACACACAACTCTATTTGAAATTATTATTATTGTTAACCATGGGGATTGACCAACACTTTACCATGTAAACCCTTAATTTGTGAATAGGGGTTTGTTACAATATTATAGGTCAATGTCATGGATTAGTAATGCCACATGTCCAAGAAACCATAACTCTTGTTCACATGACTTTTTTTGAAACAAATATATTTAATTAAAGTGATATAAAGGGCACAATCACATTTAAAATAAATGTGAGTCGTTGATCTATAACAATATTCGGAGTCGTCTAACGAGGCGGAGTAATTTCCCTGATGGCCAGTGGCTGGAATCTAGGTAAAAAAAATTCAATTGCCTTGATGGCCAAAAGTGGCTGGAATCTGGGTAAAAAAATTTCAAAAAATCTTGTAAAGGGAGCCTTTGAATCGTGTTTTTGATGGTGGCGCCATCAAAATTGCTTAGGACACCTAAAATTTTGAAGTTTAACAATTATAATTTGGATTTACAAAATTCCTCGCCGGATTTTCTCTAAATATGATCAGAATTTCCATAACTTACCGGCTAACTCCTCTGCCTCTTTAGGCTACACCACAATATTCACCTCACTTTACTATGAAATTCTTAATTTGTAAACAATATTTATTACAATAACATAAAGAACTATCACAACTCAGTAATACCACACCCATTAAAAGCACAATTAATATTGAGATTAATTTTTTTAAATTAATTTATTTAATTAAAATGAAATAATTATTTTTAAAATAAATCTGAACCTTTTATTTATGAATACTATACAATATGTTCTAGAATATCATTGAAAGTAGTCTATTTAATAATCATCCATAATTAAACTAAAACTATAAAAATCCCATTCCAAAATAAAAACACCTAATTAATTAATTAATTAATTACTCGATAAAATAAATAAAAACCTTTATAAAACTTTCTAAAAATCAATAATTTTTATTATCACTTATTTTTAAATTAAAGATCAATCCCTTGAATCTAGTATAATATAAAAGAAAAAATTATAATTATAACTCTTAATAAATTATTAATAAAAAATTTGAATAGTTCCTTAATCGTTAATTAAAAACTATAATTATAACTCTTAACCGATTATCAATAAAAAATATTCAAAATTATTACCTCTGGGTTTCTTCACTCTTCAGTGTCTGTGGGTTGAACACCTGAACCTCCGTTATTACCTTGCGGCATATCTCCACCAGCAGATTTCAAAATGCTATGCGGCATATCTACGAGCGAGGTTCGAATCTGTGGGCTAGTCATTCAGGAACCTAGAGCGTACAAAACCTGTGAAGCAGAAATAAACCTAGAAAAGAGACAACAGGGTATATGGAGACAAGTCAGAAGAATCCGTGGATCATTGATGTAATGTAAGTAGCTCCTATGACCAGAATGATTGAACAGAGTGTCCTCAACTGAAGAGGACGACTGTAAGGTTATAGCTAGTATCACATATGATGAGATATATATAACTAGTGGTGAAGATCCTAATGCCAACATTATGAGAGGAGGATTAAGGAAATACATAGGTGTGACGAGTATTAGTAGCAAGTAGATGGCGCCGGTCTGTAATAAAAGAAATCCTCACGTTCGAAAAACGGGGTCCATCTTGGAACGTTTCCCACAGCAGAGATGGCTGCCATTGCGTTTGTCGCAGCCGTCCAGCTCCGGAGAGGAGATTCATCTGCTAATCGTTTTAACTTTCCTAATCTGCTAAGTCTCAAAGATGCGGTAGATGCGACCATTCGACTTGGTAGTCGGATGCACCCAATTTCAGTTGGCCAGGACTACACCTCCCTCTAGGCCCACCCATAAGTTGATTTGGCTGATTTGTTTAAGTGTCAAAGATGTGGTCTGACCTTTAGATCAGAAGCTTTGGTTCCAACACTTATTATTATAGTTTAGATATTTGCTTGCTAGTTGCTTCAACATGGTGTTCTCACTGGTTTCTTCCATTGAAAAAGAAATGTGGTTGATGCTTATCTTTTTATATCATTGTTATTTTTTACTTTTAAGGCTGAAAAATAAGTTATAAGACAGAATGTTCTTATAAATTTAAATATATTAGAAATATATTTAATTGAGTTATAGTTTGTGTTTTATGGCACTTATTTATTTCAATACTTGGCTTATATCCTTCAAACCATAGAAGCGGATTCTATGCTAACAAAGGTTTTTATATTTATAATTATTAATCTTTATGTTAAATATATAAATCCCATATTTAAAGAAGAGATGATTTCACAAAAAGCTAATCTGATTTTAGTTTCCATTTATTTAAATATTGGGCATATATTCTCGCATATATTCTTTGATCTATAGAAACTGATTCTAGGCTAACAAAGTTCCTTATATTTATAATTAGTAATCTTTATGTTAAATATATAAGTTTCTAGGCTAACAAAGTTCCTTATATTTATAATTAGTAATCTTTATGTTAAATATATAAATCTCATATTTAAAGCAGAGAACATTTCACAAAGAGTTGATCTGATCCATATTAATAACTTTTTAAGGATTTCTAATAACATTTTAAAGAAATAGTTAACACCATTTTTAAAAATCTAATTTAATTTTTATGATATTAATTAATTAGATTTTTTTTTTTATAAGTTGATTTATGCTTCTCAATAACTATATTATGAATTTCAAAATCAATATCAAAATATATTCAATCACATCACAAACATAATAAAAATATTTTAAAAACAAAAAAGTGAATATATTGAAGTTTTAATAATAAAGATATCTCATAAAAATTAATAAACTTTTAATTGAAGTTAAAATAAAAAATGTCTATTTGAAATTTCAATGGTCTCAAATTATAATATCATAAAAAATAATATCATAAAAATAACTTTTTAGAATATATAAATATCTAATTAACCTTAAATACACAATGCCTA
>APFE030644762.1:0-10225 GCA_000404065.3 Pinus taeda | reverse complement strand
TATGTGTTGACTACGGACATCTCTATGTTGTGCTAAATATCGGTAAGATCTGTTTTTTCATTAGATGGAGATAAAATCATGCTATTGATAGTTTTGGGCTAATATTAGGTGGTTTGATTTCCCATGTGATCTAGCAGATTATTTTTTAAGATAAATACAATGTTTGCAAGTACTTCAGTCCTTGGCCTCCAAATTCACAAACTTGGGCAAGAATCACTATTTCTTGGATCTCTAGTTTTTATATGGTTTATTTAATCTTCGCTTGGGCTATAGTGAATCATTAATTTTTCTAAAGCATTTTAGTCATTCTTTCAAGTAAAAAAAGTATTAAAAAATAATTTTCTCAAAATCCATTTCAAAACCCATGTATATTTTTGTAAATTTGTAAATTTAAATTGTAATCTATTTTTTCTAACTTGGGTTGGGGTTTTAGATTTATTTTGTATATATTTAGGGTTTGGGTGTTTCTATTTTTATTTTTGCAGGTTAGATCAAGGAGTTATGTGGAAGAAGAGCTAGTTCTAGGCCCTTGTGTGTAAGATCTAATATCTCAAAATTTTTTGCAGGTTTCCCATGGCTGAATTTCCAGAAAATCAAAGAGCTGAAGTATAAAAAAATTTCAGAACAAGGGTTTTCAGTTTTTGGTTCTCCCAGAGCCAGATCTACCATCTCCAGGACCAACATCTCTCTCTTGACCTGCGTCAACCATCCTTGCCCTCTGCATCATCTTTTCGGTCCTCCTACGCTGGCCATTAGCCCTTCCTAGGCCTGCGCAGGCCTTTCTTCCATTTTCGGTCATTCGTCTAGCCTTCTCCACCTTCTCTCCCTCTCCTTTCTCCCCTCGGCCCTCCTCCCTCAACCTCCTCTTCTCTTACCCTAAGCCGCAACCCTCTAAGGGCCTGCAACCCTCCTTTTTGTGGCCCTTATTCCCTAGGCCATATGCCTTACTGCTTAGCTTTAGCCCCTTAACCCTATTTTTCCCAAACGCTAGCCTTTTTGGGCAAGTGTTGGCCCTCTTTGGCCATTTCCAGCCTCCTTATGGCTCGATCTATCATCCTAGCCCACTTATCCCCGCAAATTCGCTTCCCTTGTCCTAGTTCTCCAAAATTTGGCCTATTTTGCCCCAAAATTGACCGGAAACCCTAATTTCAAATTGAAGGCTAAATACTTGGCGGTTTTGCAGGATTAAGGTCTCAAAATTCATATCTAGCAAGCGGCAAGGTAATCCCAAAGTTTCAACGATTTTCAATAGTGGGATCTTCAAAGCCTTGGGCCTAGGGTTTGACCTCCAAACCCTCATTTTGCTTCAGTTTTATTACAACAGTTAAATCATAAACTTCTAGGCTCTGAAATCATATTATAATTGGTCAAAAGCAGTGTTGCACTAATCGGGAAAAAATCGCGATAATATCGTTTTATCGCGATTTTTTCAAAACAACGATTAAATCGGGCGATAAAATCGATTTTTTTTTATTGCCGATTTTTCAAAAAAATCGCAATTTTTCGAAAAAAAATCGTGATTTTTTTCGGTAAAAATCGCATGCCCATCGGGCAGCGTGTGTTTTAAAGGGGAAAACCCGATTTTTTTTAGTCATTTGGACAACAGAAGGCGCGCTGGGGTTTGGAGACTTGGAGATTTTGGAGCTAAATCAACTAACTGAAAGAGAAAATCAAAGAGTGAGCTAAGGAGGAGACACATTATCTTCATAAAACCGGTATGGGCACCAACGTTTTGTGTTTTCATTGTTTTGTAACTTTGTTTTTGTTTTTTTCTATGTTTTTGGTTGGGTTTGGAATGGGGTTTTTGACATTTGTCCAATGTAATTTTTTTTTCTACTTTTTTTGGCTGGGTTTGGAATGGGGTTTTTGACATTTGTCCAATGTAATTTTTTTTTAGTTTTTTTGGCTGCTGGGGTTTGGAGACTTGGAGATTTTGGAGCTAAATCAACTAACTGAAAGAGAAAATCAAAGAGTGAGCTAAGGAGGAGACACATTATCTTCATAAAACCGGTATGGGCACCAACGTTTTGTGTTTTCATTGTTTTGTAACTTTGTTTTTGTTTTTTTCTATGTTTTTGGTTGGGTTTGGAATGGGGTTTTTGACATTTGTCCAATGTAATTTTTTTTTCTACTTTTTTTGGCTGGGTTTGGAATGGGGTTTTTGACATTTGTCCAATGTAATTTTTTTTTAGTTTTTTTGGCTGGGTTTGGAATGGGGTTTCTTAAATTGTATGTAATTTTTTTTTAGTTTTTGTACAATGTAAATAGTAAAATACTAAATTGTAAGTTTGTAACTTGTAAATACTAAATTGTAATCCTTATTTTCCCATAGGTTCACCGAAACACCATTCAAGTTTTCAACTTCAAAGTTCAAAATCAAACATGCCAAGAAAATTGGGCCCCTTCTGGGAATTTGGTGAACCTGATGCTTCGAATAATAGAATAAACTTGTCTTGCAAGTTGTGTGGGCACCATATGTCTGGGGGGGTGTACAGATTGAAGTATCACCTTGCACAAATCCCTGGATTTGATGTAGGGCCTTGCACAGAGACAAATCTTGAACTCATCCGAAGAGCCATGAAAGCATTGGGAACTTTAGACCACACTAGAGAGGCCAAAGCAAAAATGAAGAGGCAACTAAAAAAGTCAGCTGAACAAGGAAGTGGTAGTGGTTCTACTGCAGCATCAACCAACTCGGTAACTGCCTCATCATTTTTTGTTCCTTGAATTACACCTGGTTCATAGCCATCTATCAATTCAATGCTAAAAAAAAACTGAGAAAGAACAAGCTGACAAGTTGCTAGCAAAATTTCTCCTTTGGAGTGATATTCCTTTTAGCATTGTAAGGAATAATCCATTTTTTCAGCCTGTTGTTGATGATATTGCAACTGTTGGCCTAGGGTACAAAATCCCTTCTTATCATGACATGAGAGGCCGGATTATTCAAAATGGAAAGCTTGACTGCACCAAAAGATTGGAGGATTTTAGGGGATCATGGGCACAAATAGGATGCACTGTGATGTCAGATGGTTAGATTGACCAAAAGGGGAGAACCCTTATAAACTTCTTGGTTAGTTGTCTCAAGGGGACTATGTTTATCAAATCTGTTGATGCATCTGCACAAATCAAAGATGCAAGAACTTTATATGATTTGTTGGATGTGTTTATTTTGGAGGTGGGTGCAGAAAATGTTGTCCAAGTCATAACGGACAATGCTGCAAATTATGTTGATGTTGGCAGGATGCTTATGGATAGGCATCCTACTTTATTTTAGACACTTTGTGTTGCACACTGTATTGATTTAATGTTGGAGGACATAGGGAAAATTTCCTTTGTCAAAGATATTGTTGAGTCATCCAAAAGCATTACAAAATTGATATATAATCATACATTTGTGCTTAGCTTGATGAGAAGATTCACCAACAACAAAGAGTTGGTGCACCCCGCCATTACACGGTTTGCCACCAGTTTCATATCTCTTCAATCCCTCTTGAATTCTATGTGGGATGTGAAGAGAATGTTTCTTTCAGAGGAGTGGTGTGCTTTGCCAATGAGCTGCAAACCAGAGGGAGAGGTCATATGCAGACTAGTTTCATACCAGGAAGACTTTTGGGCGGGAGTGCAGGAGGTGTGCGCCGTTACTGAACGTTTGGTAAAGGTTCTTCGGTTAGCTGATGGTGAGAAGCCCGCAATGGGCTATTTGAATGAGGCCATGGACAGGGCCAAAGAATCCATTTGGGCCTACTATGATGATAAGGGAGATGAGGGGTTTCAGAGACAACTCCTCTTATAGTGACTGATTGATGAACGATGGAACAACACACTCCATCATCCCATTCATGCTGCTGGGATTTTCCTGAACCCCGCATTTTCTTACGCATGTGGGTTTGTATTTGATGCTGAGATCATGGATGGATTCTTAACCTGTGTCCAGAGGATGGTGCGATCTCCAGCAGAACGTACAGAAATCTCTAAAGAAATTGAGACATATAGGATGGCAGGTGGCACATTTGGCTTTGACATGGCTGTGGCTGATAGGACGATTAAAATGCCAGGTATTTTTTAGTTTGTTTCAAATTTCATTGTCTCTTCAAATTCCATTTTTTTATGTTTATTTAAAATTTTATTTGTAATTTTGTTGTAGATTCATGGTGGAGAATGTATGGTGCCAGGGTACCCCTTCTGCAAAAGCTTGCCATTCGAATCCTCAGCCAAACATGTAGCTCCTCAGGATGTGAGCGCAACTGGAGTGTATTTGAAAAAATACACAAAAAGAAGCGCAATAGGTTAACACTTAAAAATTTAAAATATTGCAAATTTCCAAATAAATTTTTGAATTCATTAAACAATATTTTTTTATAATTATTATTTCATGATCTTTGTACAGGTTGGAGTCCCAGTGACTTAATGACATGGTCTATGTCTACTGCAATCTTTGATTGTGGGTGAGGCAACTTGAGAGAACACCTGATATGGAGGCCATCTCATTGGATGGGATTGACACCACTGCTGCATGGAGGGTTGAGGCCGAGAGGCCTCTCATGGAGTCTGCTAATGATTGGTTATTGCAGGATGTAGTGGAGGGGGAGGAGGAGTTGGAGCAACAGGAGGAGGTGACACCACCTGCTCGGGCTACTCCTGCCACCAGTAGAGGACGTGGTCTACCTCCTATAGCTTCTACTCCTAGTTTTTCAGCTTTTAGAGCATAGTAGACTCCACTGCCAACTCCACCAGCACCAACATCTACATCTAGAGAGAAAGGGAAAGCTATGGCATTTTCTCGCAAGAGGGGCAGAGGAAATCAATAGTATTAGACTTTAGTTATTTTGTTCATTTCATTGTATATGACATTATGACTCATGAGATACATTATTATATTTTTTGTTGATATTTTGAGGCTGAGTTGGGACTCAGGAGTGAAGACTTACTATTCAGGACATGATTCACTGTTATGTGTGATTTTAGCACTAGAAATGATATTAAACATCTTATATATTAGTTCTTTTATCATATTTATGTGTCAATGTATTTATTTTATGTTGTAGATAGTTTAGATATTAAAAAAATTGAAAAAAAATGAATATTTTTGTACCAAACGATTTTTTCCTGATTATTACCGATTTTTTTCCCGATTATTATAATTTTTTCCGATTTTTTCCCACGCTGAAATTATCCCGATAACGATTAGTACAACATTGGTCAAAAGCAATTTAAATTGCAAAATCTAAGTTTTCACAAGTTTTGGCCACTTGAACATCTCTATTTTGACCTAGATCTAACATTTTAGCTTGTTGGAAATTACTGCATAATTGTAAAATTCAAGTTTGAAATATTTCTGAAGCATATACTTAATTAGGACTAAAATTTTGAATTTTCAGTTCTCCAGTGAAAACTTACAATTTTTAGACATTTGGGGGAGCATATTCAATATTTTTAGCTTGCTGATCTGTAACTAACTTACTGCGGTAATTAGTTTATCAGTTCTGATTTCTCCGAATCATATTCTCTAAAACTCAAAAATTCATTTTTTTTTTTTAATTTTGTGAAAAATTTCTATTTGTAGAAAGTATTAGGTAGCTATTTTTGGCTGAGTAAATTTGCTGATCTGTGGTAAATTTACCGCTGTAATAATCATTATCAGATCTGAAAATTGCTAAGGCAAACTCACCTAAAGCCCAAAATTTGAAATTCTTAAGTTCTGGTGCATTTTGCTATTTTTGGGCATATTGGATATCTAGTTTGGGAAGTTTTTATCTTGCTGATCTGTCTTTACTTACTATTATAATCTTAAAATCAGATCTGAAATATTGCTTAATACTCCATCGTAAAGTGTGCTAAAGAAGATAATTTCATTGCTGGTTAATTGGAAATTTTATGCTTCAATGTGTTGAGTAATTTTCATTATTTTGGAGTGGTTTATGCATTGCTGTTATATACTGGTAAATTTGAATTTTCTGAAGTAGTAGTGCTAATATAAACTATCATCAACATCTTGATTAACTCTTGTTATCATTTGGCATCTTGGGTTAGTTGATATCTTGTGAAATTTGCACTTATATCCATAAGCAATTTATCTTGTTTAAGATTTGAATTTCGCTATTGTTAAAGTACTATTAAAAGGCCTCTAATCAAAGTACTCAAACAACTTAGGGGAATCTTAACTCAAGATAAACCTCACTCATAATCTTTTGCATAAGCATCTCACATAGGTTAGTCAATCATTCGAGCAGCGGGTGTCCATCCGGTCATTTGGTTTCAATTCATAAGAAACAAGAATATGTGACTCCATTAAGACATTGGTCTCATAATAGAAAATCTAATTTAATCATAATCTTGCTTGATTTCAACCAAGTGGCTAGGCCACTCATCTGTGTCTGCCAAGTAAGTTGATTCTCAACTTGCCTTACTTCACTTCATTCCGTACTTCATTCCATAGGGACTACCCCCCATACCCTGTTGTTGGGAGACAACTAGAACGAAGTCGGCAGGGATCAGAGTGACAACCCGTTTTCTAAGTGTTGTCGCGATGCCTGTACAATCTGGGCAGCAACATAAGTCACACATCCACCTCTGGAGGAGACCCAAGGAGGTTTAATTGTGTGATTCAAGGAATTTGTTGAGGATCACCACTTTTGGAGCCTTTGGAGGCTAGACTTGGCGTGTTAGAGCCACATTCTTTCTTCTTTAGAGGAGAGATCCCCTCTCTTGGGGATATTTCACTTGGGTGATTGTACATGTCACTTTACCACTTTTTTTATATTTTTTTTAGAGTTGTTAGTTGGAGGAAATTGTGTTTTACTCCTCCATAGGCTATATTTTAGGATCTCTTATGAGATAACATTATTTTATTGTAAAAGGAAGATGATCGTCATTTTATAAATAGAGGTGCCCTTCCTCATTATCCTTGATGGTTGGATTTTTAGAGTTGTCAATCCTTGGAGCATAATTGACATATGCTTCTTCAAGCATGTGGTTGTGTAAAGGATTCTTCTTTTGTGGATGATTGGTGTCAATTTTTGAAGCTTCGAAGAGATCTCTTATAGACTTACACTTCTATTTTCGGGGATAAGAGATTGAAATCACCACATCTTACATTTACTTGGTGCAGTTCATAGGCCCTCATTTTGGCATTACAAAGGTCCTCCAGAGTCAATTTCAGTATGTCTCGTCCAAACTCCACCTCATGGTTGCGATTATTTGACCTACGGTTCTCTATGGCTCTGAGGTCTGGGGGCCTGTTGTTGCACAAACTAGTAGACCTACTAAATAGGCTAAAGCTAGAGGGCACAACAACAATTTGGGACAAAGGTCCATTGTCACCAAAACCTACGTCCCCTTCTCTTCTCAAATTTTCACCGACTGGAGGAGTCCCAGCATCCCTCACTTGTAATTAATAAGTCTACACTAGGGTTCAAAGTGAGGTAAGGATGGCTCATTCAATGGAAAAGCTCAATTTAGGTGATAGCTTTGGGAGAAGCTAGGATGGCTTTTCATGAAAAACCCCTTGAAAGAAATACTATACAAGACCTAGGGTTGAGGTATTTGATGAGATAAGGGTCTATTTAAGGTCAAGATAGTCAAGAGGAAAGGTTTCGAATGATATGCTACCAAGGTACAACCCTTCAAGAAATCCCTAAGTTGAAGGGCAACTTAAAGGGTTCCCACTTGGTACGATAATTAGGGCATCAAATAAAATGAGATTCCACTGCTAGAATTCGTTCAAAACTTGAGGATGCCTATAAGAGAGTCTAAGGAACAATCCTATCTGGACAAAATTCAAAATGCACTCTCCTAGAGGATTTCACACCAAGCCCTAGAGAGGCTCCCTTAGCTTCGAGGGATGAGGAAAAAGAGAGAGAAGGTTAAAAAAGAGAGATTTGTCAATGAGAAGGTGATCACCAAGGATTTCAAGACCAACGCCTGCCTATTGAGAAAAATGGAGTCAAGAATTACTTTGATTTGATGATTTCGCTCGTAAAGGAGAGCTAATGCAGCGTTGCTAACCCTAGAGGAGGCAGCTTCATAGCTGCAAAAGAATTTTATACTTCATTGTCAATATTTGATGGAGTTTCAAGGTTGCAATATGAAAGACTAACCCCTAGGAACATTCATTCATCGTTGTCCATGAGTAATGCATGCAATATTTCCAAAATTTTTAATGTTCTCACAATTTTGCATTAGCCAGGGCACATTAGAAATCATGAAATGATATTCCATACATTAGACATTAATCAATGTAAAATATAACATCAAAATATACTTACAAGACAATGAGAATATATCCACCCATCAACGTTGCAAAAAGAAGCTCTAAGAAAAGATAGCGAAATTTCCAAATGTTAAGGTGCATCCAAACATCCAAAAATTCGTCCAAAATTGCAGGTCTAAGGTTCTCAAGTAGAGATAGAAATCCAAGTGATGATGAAAAACAAAATGATGCCTCTTCTATTTATATGAGGCTCCTCAAGTTTGAATTAGCCTAATCTAGCCCCAAATAATATTTAATGTACAAATAACATGTCTTTTGGTGACAAGCCCACCAAATAGCTAATGAAATAAAAGATCCAGGTGGATGAGGTTCTTCCAAGAACACCTTCCTCGTTAAGAGGGAGTGACAAAAATATTAGCGAGAAAAGGGTTCCTTGATTTGTGCCTTAACCATAGGAGTCAAAACGAGTTTCTTCTTTGGCATGCTTGAGCTCCTAAAAAATAGGAGCTCGGGACGAGTTATGAAGCAGTTATAGCATATGTTTTCCTAATCAAGACAATAGAGGGAGAATGGTCATTAGTATTAATATAATCAAAACTTAAACAAGTACATGAAACCAAAAACTAAAAGGAGATGAGATACTTATCTTTCGGAGTTTGTTGGGGGTTCCCTCCAAAGCTTGAGGGATACCTACAAACTTATAAAAGCAATAAAAATGTCTTTTCCAAAATATGTTAAAAACCTATAAATTCTAAAACATATAAAACAAGATATCTAAAGCTACAAGCAAAGGACTTAGTAGTGTAAGTCCCTTATGTCATATTCTTCGGGCTCGAATTTCTTTGGGTCTCCTTTTTCAGCGAATTTGGCTTGATCTCTCTCTCCCTTGATTGTGTTAGACATCTTCCTTGAATATAGTAGACTCCTTCCCTAAGATAGTCCTTTTGAATGGTTCCTTGATCAAGTGCTTGAGATTGCCTTTTTCTTCCTTCTTCACCAAAGCTCTGATACCATGTTAGAAAATAAAAAAGGCAGAAATATTTTCTTATTCGTGATAATTACTTGTGATGTTTCTTGTTATTATGATTCTTTATATCTTCTTTATTTTAGTTAATCAAGCAATTACCAAAGCAGCAGTACATAAAACAATAGACACCAGATGTAGGCACTATGCCAGGGAAAACTCCCCCTCGAGGAGAAAACCCAGTCAAGAAATTCTTTCTTTCAATAGTATTCTTTGAGACTCTTCACCCTAGGGTCTAGACCAAGACCAGACCTTCCCTCCACACCAAGTCATCCTTCCAGAATTTCGACCCCTTTCTAGCAACTTCGACTAGGCAGCAGCTTCTGGCAATAGTGAAACTTGGAAGACTTCAATCTCCCAATCTAGGGCACGAAATAGAGAGAGAGAGATACCAAAATTTCAATTTTCTCCTTCTCCTTAGGCTCCACCCAACTCGCACTTCCTTTGGCTTCCCAGCGACAGACTTCGCACTTTTCCCAGCTACAAGAGATATCGAACTTCTTGTGAGAGAGTGTTTTCCAATGATTTCGATGTGCTTGTATTTATAGGTTCCATGTGAGGTCGAATTAGGGTCCTTAGGCCGACTTGATCTCTTCTAGGCCGACTTGGTGTGGAGAATACATAAATCATATTTGACTCAATACTTAACCTTTTTACATGATTCAAAAGTCCAAGAAGGGTCTCTTTAAAAGTACAATGACTCTATAGACTCAAAATAAATCCTAGAAGTCCTAAATGGGCACTTTGACCTAAACCCAAGCATGAAACCCATGCTTTAATAAGTCACAATAATAATAATAATAATAATAAATCTTTTCTTTATTCTTTTGACAAGTACATTACAAGATGACTCAAATACATTAAATGAAGACCAAACCTAGTTACATTTTCCAACAAGACTGTCACCTGCGTCGACAAAGTCCACAGTGAGAGCTTAAACATCCCTTGACACCTTTTGATTCTGATAAATGTCTCAGTTAAAGGAGATAGAT
>APFE030644755.1:0-15175 GCA_000404065.3 Pinus taeda | reverse complement strand
ATGCTTGGTGTATGGCCTTCTTAATATGCATACCCATACATAGCCATCGTCTTTCCGGCCACAATTACAGTTTCAACTTCAGTGGCTAGATTAATCGCTCTGACCCACACAGCTCCATAATTCGTACTTCTATCACATCAGTTGGTTAAAGCAGTTTTAATCTCAATGCCATTGTTTACCATTTTAAACCTCCCCGTTCACTATTTCAAATTAGCAATTGCGCCGATTTTTTTTGAAATTAATTTATTTCAATTTCAAACTGGCGCGCAAATTTTTTTCTATCCCTCCTCTAGTATCCGCTCATATAGCAGCCTGGCCTAGGCGCTGAGCCAGTCCATACCCAAACGTTTTATCAGGCACTCCCCCAGCAGAATTTTCTGCGTCTTGCTGAAATAGTCTGCATCATCTGGTTGGTGGATTAACTTCTGTTCATTTTCTCTCATTCTCATGATGTTGTTTATGTTTGAGATAATTTGTTGGAGAAAAGTAATCGATACTAACGAAATACAAAGACGCCCTTTACCAGGCCAAGAGTCTGTAGGCCCAGAGGTTGAATGGCGAATATGACATCTAGGACTACCTGCTCGGATGCGCATTTTCTCCTCCAAGAGTGGCCGATTTCATGGGTTTTGTGGAGATCAAGACAACCAAAGACAGTTGTTGCTGAGGACTCTACGCCACCCAAGAAATAAGGACCAGGCAGCTCTTGCTGGTAAGCAACACCATCGCAGTTGCTTATAAGAGTGTTTCTATGGCCATGTTTCAAGTGGACAACAGGCGTAAAATGAACAACGCATCTCAGGAAGATCTTGTCGCCACGGTAGTCTGAGTTGCTAGGAAATCATAGAGATTTCTTTGTCAAATTTATACTTTATTCTATTCCTCTACGCCCAACAACCTTTAGGTTCCTACCATAGATCTATTTAAGACGGAGGATCAAATCCTTGCTAGCCAAGAAGTAAAAAATGAAATTTTGCAAGTGGATGTTAACTGTATTCGGAAATTGTAAGACTAAACTCATTGGATGAAGGCATAGAGACTTTTGTTTCAAAATCCAAAATAAAGGAAGCTGGACTTGGTCTGCGAGAACTAAAATATACCAGACTCTAGTTGTTGCCATCCCTCATTAATGATTCCTGCCTGCAGAACTTGAGCTGGCTGGTAGTTGGAAATACCATGTTCATACATGTTTCCAAGCCCATCGGGAGAGAAGAGATCATTGTTCCTTAGTTTGATACCTCCTTCCCTTGTTCCATCACCAAGCCAAGTGAAAGAACTCGGGTTTTAAGGGCAAGTGTAAGAGATGCATTCTGGAGCACTCTTCAAGGAAATCTCTGGACCCTATAGTTACGGTAAGGGTTGAACAATTGTATGACAAAAAATGAATTGATTATTTGAAGGTCTCATCAACTTTTGAACCATATAGATCTTCTGGAACAGGTAAAATTTGCGAAGGCTTTCCCAAAAGAAGAGATTATCCAGAGTTCCCATGTTTTGAAAACAGAAGAAGAGAAGCTCTGGATTCCTGCATCATTTTTGTCTACATACCTCCTATCCACAATGTTCAAAGGATTTGTTCATTCCAGTGAGAAACTTATGGAGGCTATTCATAGCACCGTGCCTGACAATGTACTAAATATGTCCATGGCGGAAGTTAAAGAATTTCCATCATTGGATGGTGGATGAAAATGAAGGAATTAATGCACGACTCGCATCAGACTAGGCAAGGGAGGCATGCATTAATGTGTTTGGCAGACAAAGTGAATATGTTCTCAATGCACTCATCCTCATGCATTCAAATAGACTCCATCGTTATGGAACCATCACAAATTTCTCAATAAATGAATGTTTGAAGAGAACTCCAAAACTTCCTTGGATAGTTTAATATTGTGGGTTGAGTTATTTGACAATGGATTTAAAGGAGAATAAATCAAAACAATGCATAGATTCTGAATGATTTGTATAGATAGTCTAAGTCAAATTCTCTCAATACTAATTTGAAAGATAGTTATTTGGTTACTAGTTGAGAGTCACCAAAAATCAAGACTTAATAAATAAAAAATTCATAGTTAGTTGTTAATTTTTTTGCCATGAAGATCTCTAATCCAGATTAAACGAATTTTTCTTTAAAAATGACATCTCATTAACAAACACCATCGAACTACACCCATCGAACAACATAATCTATATTCAAGATAACTCGCAATCTAGACTTTCTATATCATAGAGTTAATAAGCAATTTCATCTTTTTGGCCTTTAACTTCATTTCATATTGTAATAAGCATGTCTTTCAGAATAATCACATCAATGTTATTTGGTGACATTTCAAACCAACTAATGTGGTTTAATTCATATTCCTTGGAATTTTTTAGAACGAATTATTATCTTATAGTTATAAATATTATTGATGGGATTCTTTTCTATTTTTCAAATTTATTATTTTACGTGCTAATTTTAGATTAAATTTTAATAGTTTAAAAATGTAGATAAGAAAAGAAAGATATTTATTTATAATTAAGAGTAAAAAAAATATCATTAATCGGGTTTTTTCCTATTTTTCCTATTTATTATTTTTCTTAGTGATTTTAGATTAAATTTTCTTCTTTTAATATTGTAAATAAGAATATGGAAATATATTTACATGCCACGAATAGAAGATGTTTATATTTAAGAGTGAAAGAAATAAAAATGAAATGTATATAATTTAGATTTGATAGTTTAACTATTGTATGTTGAGTTCTTTGACAATGGATTTAAAGGACAGTCAATCAAAACACTGCATAGTTTCTGAAAGATTTGTAAAAGAAGTCTAAGTCAAATGCTCTCAAAATTGATTTGAAAGATAGTCCATTTGGTTATTAGTTGAGAGTCACCAAAAATCTAGATTTACCTAATATCTTTTCTTTTTTCTTTCACTACTTCCGGTAATGACCAAAGATAGTTCCTCTGCCATGAAGATCTCTCATATGGATTAAACCAATTTTGCTTAAAAATTGCATATTCTTAACAAACACCATCGAAGTACACCCACTAGCAACATAATCTATATTTAAGATATCTATATTTAGGATAACTCACAATCTAGACTTTTGGACTTTTTGTATCTTAGAGTTAATAAGCAATTTGAGATTTTTGGCATTAACTTCACTTCATATTCATATTCCTTGGTTTTTTTGCAAAATGAATTATTATCTTATAAATATTATTGATGGGATTCTTTTCTATTTTTGGAATTTATTATGTTACCTAGTAATTTTAGATTAAATTTTAATTTTTTAATAATGTAAATAAAAATGTGAAAAAAGAAAGAGAAAGAAATATATTTATAATTAAAAGTAAAAAATAAATACCATTAATTAAATTCTTTCATATTTTTTTAGATTTATTATTTTACTTAGTGATTTTAGATTGAATTCTCATATTTTAATAATGAAAATAAGAATGTGGAAATATATTTATATATCAGGAAAGGAATATATAAATGAAATGTATATATTTTAGTTTTGAAGTTTGGGATCGAACATGACTCTATTATTGTATTTGACCATTCCATTTAAATCTGAATGATCGTAAATGACATTTAGCCCAAATGAAATTGTAGATTTTACGGTGTATTTGGATAAACTATCAAATTTTGTTAAAAACATATACTATTATAGTTTTATAAATTAAATGATTGATAAGTATTAATAAACATCAATCCATAATAAGTATTTAAAGATTTTATAATACATCTCATGGTATAAATTCATTTTAACTAAAGATCTAGTAAGTAGGCTAGAAGGTTCAAATCTCATGAGGCTCAAACTTCTTTTAGGGTACCCAATTTAAACATGTATTTCCAATAAATCTTTGTTGGAATTCACACTACATTGTAATATCAACCCAACATCGATGTTTTATAATACTTTTAATTAAAATTAATCAAATTTGTATTTTCATTTTTTGTTTTTTCTATATTTTTTTCATTTAGAGAATATTTTGTTTTTATTTTAAAAGGAACACGTGTCAACTTGTTGAGCACTAAGGGAATTATACAGTTGTTCTTGGTGCAAAAATCGTAAAAATAAATAAATTATTATTATTATTATTATTAACCATAAAAGGAATTAACATATGACTTAAATATGTATGCATTTAAATAAACATGTAACAAAATTTTTCAAGGATTAAAGGTCACTTTATCATGAAGATTTTTAATTTGTAAATAGATTTTGTTAGAATACTATGGACCAATACCATGGTTCATCAATATCATATCCCAAAGACCATAACTCATTTCATGGCACTTGTTCAAATGGCATTTTTATTTAATTAATCGGTTCAATTAAAATGGAAAAAATGGAATAACTACTTTGAAGGTCAATTTCAACTTTTGATTTGTGAATATCATTAAGAATATTCTAGAATGTTTCATGGAGGTTAAATAATTATCATTTACCTAGCAATTATTGATAATTAAAATGAAATTATGGAATCCCTATTCCAAAATAAACAAGTCTACTAATATAATTCATATCACACTGATGAAACCAACCCATAAGAGAAAAAATTGTAATAACTTTTAAAATAAAATATCATTTGAGGCATGGAGGTTAAATGTAGAAAATGAATTCTTAAAAAACTAAAAATTAAGTGTTTCAACTTATAGTTATATTTTAGGAGCTCTTTTTACTGTTATAATTGATGAGTTTTGCAATTTTTTAATATTTACCATGTTAATATTTTTAGCTAGTGAGCTATCTTATAGGATTTTGACGAAGAACACTAACTTCATTTAACAAATAATTAAGTTATGCCTTTATTCAGTAAATAATTTATTATATAAATGAAGAACAATAGGAGTGGAGGCCTAGTAGGTGGCTTCTACTCCAACAACGACCTCTGATGGCACCCACTAACTTGATCTGATAAGTCTTAGTACTGCCACTTGCTTCCATGTTTCAATGTAAGCCCCTACTTGACATAGATCCACATTTTGGTTTTCGTTTTGAGGGAAGAATGGGTTAAGTCTAACCCTCCTGATCAATGAAGAATTCACCAAAGCTAAACACATTGTATGATTAACAGACAAAGTTTAAGTTGCCCCCTAATAGCCACACAATACAGGAGTCATTGTTACATGCATGTTATGGTAATATTTTTACTATGGAAGAAACACTAGTCGATTACTCGGAGGATCCACTAGAGGGTAAAACCATTTTCACCTCACCGACAATGAGTCCTCGAGGTGAGCAACAACTCCCCTAGTGGCTAGGAAACAATGGATTCATTGATGGCACACTTTCCTCTCCAAGGTAGAATTTTGGATGGTCATTTTGTGACAAGAACAAACTCAGAAGACCTAATTGAGGATGTTGTTGGACCGGTTCTTCCCTTGGGAACCTCAAACCTTGAAGGTGGCCAGTTCATAGTTCCCTTCCATGACTCCCCTTATGGTAAAACTAGATATACCTCCTTCTCTTCTTTGTATGAAGGTGCAACTCCTTTCCAGAATTTTTCATGGTCAAAGAGTTCTTTCTTTTAAAATCATGTTCTAGTGGCTCCTAGTATCCTCTGTCATGCAGGCTACCCCTTGATCTGGCCCTTTTTAGAAGATACACTGCTTGTGAGTTTTTTTGCTTAGCTGTCCCTATATCCCCTCTTCATCGACTCTAGAAATATCCCTTTAATAATTTCTTTAAATCACCAAAGTTAATTGGTCATTAGCAAAATTTGATGCATAACATAACAAGTGACCAACATATTTATCTTATCACCAACAAACCTACCGATGATCAATGAAATTTGATGAGTAGCATAATGTGCTACCTGAAATATTTCACTAGCCACTGACAAGCCTATCAACATTAGGAAAAATTCAATGGGAAACATAATGTGCAACCTAACATATTTCATCTATTTTTGACACCCTTATCAATAATTGGAGAAATTTGATGAGTAGCAAAATATGTAACCCAAAATATTTCATTGACCTCCAACTGGCCTATCAGTGCTTAACGAAATTTGTTGGGTAGCATAATGTGTGACACAATGCATTTAATCGATCACCAATAAGCCTATCAGTGTAGGTATCAGAGTGTTGCTTCATGTTGACTTCTCAATACATCCTCTTAAAATTCACTACAAAGAAATTTTAGGATACAACTTTGTTTTCTCAACTTCAACTTATTGTCCCATTTATGTTTTCTAAGTAATCATCTTGTTGAAAATTTTGATGAATAATGTTTTATATTGTTGAGATTCAATTGAAAAATATCGAAGAAATTTTGGAAAAACACAATCAACTTTAATAATTGCCTAAAATAACCCAATTGGATATTAGAAAAACTTGATGCATAACATAACACGTGACCAACATATTTGTCTTATCACCAACAAACCTACCAAAGACCAATGAAATTTGATGAGTAGCATAATGTGCGACCTGAAATTTTTCACCAACCACTGACAAGCCTATTAGCATTAGTAAAAATTCAATGGGAAACATAATGTGCAACCTAACATATTTCACCTATTTTTGAAACTCCTCTCAATGATTAGAGAAATTTGATGACTAGCAAAATGTGTCACCCAAAATATTTCATTGACCTCCAACAGCCCTATCAGTGTTGAACAAAATTTGATGGGTAACAAAATGTGTGACACAATGCATTTCATTGATCATCAATAATCTTATCAGTGACAATGAAATATCTTTGGTTGGACATGATGTAACTCAAAAGAATTCATCAATGGCCAACAAATCCCATAAGTGTCTAGAAAATTGTGTTACCTAGAGGATTTCATTAATACCATAGAGTTTATCCATCACCAAAAGGTCATCAACATTCAATGACTTAATGGACATTAGTGAAATCCTAATGTTGATTTTTGATGTCAACCAAATCACTCAATAGGGCACTAATAATATTTCTCAACCATCTATTTAAAAGATGAAGTTCGATTTGAGCGAGTCCATCTTGTCATAAATTAGGCCCAATGACATCAAACCATGTAATTCCATGTCACCGTTGACACAATCAACAAATATTTAACTTGAAAATGTTATTTGTGATGGTCGAAAATCAATAATTGATGGAATTTACCTAGTACAACATCAATGTAATCATAAGGAAAACATCAAAACTTGAAATACATAACACTAATTAGCAATCCATGATGTCATCCACTAATGGGTAATCATTAACGAATGCATCCAAAATCCTTTTGAAATCACCAAATTGCAGTTTCATGTGCTTGGAACATCAGACCAGCCATCAATGTCGATTAAAGCATACACTACTACATTAGGACTAGACAATTCAGAAATTTTGTCATAAATAACATAGATTGGGCACCCAGTTGGATTTAAATTCACCTGCAATCTTGTAATGCTTCATTCCATAAAAAGAATTCAAACAAAAGTCAAACCTAGTTGGATTTAAATTCACCTAGAATCTTGTAATGTTTCATTCCATAAAAAAATTTCAAACAAAAGTGAAACAATGAAGCAACAATTGTTTCAATACATGGTGATATCACTTAATTATATTTGATTATTGTTTTATGACTAAGTGATTTGAGATGCAACCTTCATATTTTACATTAGGTGAAATCATCCTTAGTTTAGAGTTATTCATGGTAATTTCCAAACATTTCCCATCCTTTTACTTTTTCTATATAAAAAATTGGATTTTTTTTTTTTGCATGTAGTGTCAAACAAAGAAATGCTACAAAAGGGAGATGTAGTGTGGAAATATCCAAATAATCCAAATATGAAGGCTAAGGAAGCACTCATAACATCTATCCCTATGATGATACATGAGGAAGAATATAAATTAGGAAGATGATCAAATGTTATTTCATTGTCGAAGAGTAATTCGGATATGAGGATCCTTTGATTTGGGGATAGAAAAGAAAGAATATGATTGTCGATGATGATTCTATCCTAGAAATATGTGTATACCATGTCCAAGAACTAATAACACACATACTTCACACCATATAGTTAACAATACCAATAAAGGTAGATTATTTTGTTTTCAATTTTATCAAGAAATCAACTTTACATTTGGTAATGGGAAGGGCATTAGCATTTCCGACAATAGAATTGATCAAATAGGTTACCAATCACACCAAGCTCAAAAGTGGTATGATCATTAGTGAAAAGGGAGAATGCACAGACAACTTCCTACGTCAAGATGTAAGAAAGTACTGTGAGTTTTCTCATTTCAATCTTCCATTCTCTCTTTGGGTGTAACCACAAGTTCAATAAGTCAAGGTGTCCCATGGGTCTAGGGAAGCCTCATTGGAATTGAACCTTTCCCAATGGTGAAAAACTCATATCTTTACACGATTGGAGTCTTGTAAAATTTTCCCCTTATATAACACATTTTGAGAAGGAGTTGTTATCATTAGGACAACCTAGAGAGTTTCAACATTCTCCTAACTTACAAGGAATTAAGTATGCACATGGTACAAACATGCTATCAAAAAAGGAGAAATGCAAAGCTTAGTTAGTAGCAAAGGGTTATTCCCAGTTACAAGGAATTAAATTTGTTGATATTTTTTCTCTTGTTCCTAAGTTTACTTCTATTATATTTCTTATATCTATTGTACTGCTTTTTATCTTGAAGTAGAACAAATGGATGTGAACATAACATTCCTTTTTGGGGATCTAGAAGAAGAAAACTACATGAAGCAACTAGAAGGATTTGTTGTGAAAGGAAAGAAAGAGTTGATATGCATGCTAAAAAATTCCTTCTATGAGTTAAAGCAATCACCAATGATGTTGTATCAAGAATTTGATACTTATATATTGGGACTTGAAACATCCCCAATTCACCCAACTTGGGTGATGCAATCGACACCGACACCATTACCATAATCATAAAATATACATATACATAACATGGCATAATAACATGAAATAAAAACCATAAAAGATAAACCATGGGAATGCATAAAATAAGTTTCAAATACTTATATGTTAAAATATGTCAATCAAAATATGGAATTTGGGATAACATTATTTTTAGCAAACATCAATACAAGGTCATGGTTGGGCTTCACTATCAAAATATACAACTATGTTCTGGCAAAGTTTCCTTGGACGGGAAAAAATTGAGCTTGAGCTCCTCACAAGAATTTTTAAAAGACACAACCTCCATCATATATTTAAAGAGCATTGCAAGTATATGAAACTCTTACATCCATATGAACATTAGTCTCTCCCTAAGAACTCATGTTCCAATACATGCTCACATATGAAGAGTTATGGAACAAAATGCAATAGAGAGAAAATTATGACTTGCTTCCTATCCACTACCCCAAAATAAGGAAAAGGGAAAAACAAAGAAAGTAATTCCCTTCAAAAGTAGAGGCCCTTTGAGAGGCCATAAATGAAGAGAAAAGGCTTAAAGCCAAGGTCCTTAAAAGGAAAATATTTCAAGCCAAAATGAGAATAGAACAACAAAGGTTGGTCGAGACCAAAGCCTTCATTGTTGATCAAGTAACTCTTCATGATGATGAATGAAAAACATAGACAAATGTATATAGCCTTCCAAGATTCATACTTGATACAAATGCTCAACTATGAACACATTCATTATATATAAGCATATTTTTATTTGTAAGTTAAGGTCCCACCTACAATGCTCATGTTGGCTGCCAATTTTTATATACACACATATATTAAATTGCACACATATGAAATAAAACTTTTGTATGTGTGTGACTTTTGTAATTGCACACAAATATAACACTATGCATATCTAAAAGCCAAACATGTAGATTTGGAAGTGCATATAGGAAAATATTTATAAAAGCTTATTGTCATATTTGTTGTCCTCCTAATACTTCAAATTTTAATAGGTACTCTATAAATGGTATCTCATGAAAAATGAGGCCATGTATGCCCACCACTTGTCATCTTATAATTGAATCCAGACCATCTCAGGATGCACTGAGGCATCTAGTAATCAAGCCCTTTGCTGCACATCACATTGGATTAATAACTAGATATATGATACATTTGGATAATATGTTTATATGTAGGAATCTAGGCCTCCACAAGTGCAACCAAGAAATGCTTAAGAAAATAGTCAAATCTATATTTCCTTACCTTAGCCAACATGTGGACCCAAACATAATGGTGATATAGATGGAATGACAGGTGGGTCTAGGTGGCAGAGGACATCAACATGGCAACCAAAGGTGATGACACATGACACTCATTTTTTTCACTTTTAGGTGGTTAATTGGATAGGCGGTAGATGACACATGGAGGTAGCAAAGAATAACACATGGAAATGTGTTGACTTAGAAGATTAGGTGGCAGTGACATCTAATTGATGACATGGTAGTGACATGGAAGAGATTATGTAGTAGTGACATGGAAGACATGACATGGCAAGAGAACCAAGTGGAAAGTTTTGTTTGGTTCTCAAAATTTCCACATGATAACTCTCGAAGTCTCAGGACTTGCACTGGGATTTGTTCGGTAGACTTTTTCTTTTTATTTTAATTTTCTCAAGTAGGACCATACCATGCCATGCAAGAATCTTATTGTCTAGGGTTGTAGGCAGCATGGACATGAGATTGAAGTCATGATCTGAATTCATCAAAAGAAAAATAATTTGGTTGAGGTTCCAAAAATGGTCTTGATTTCGCACGTAACAGGTTATTTGGTTATTTGGGCCTTCGGGTATAAAGAAATATAGTGTATAAAATTTTAAGCTTGGATATGAATATAAATGAATAGGTGAAATACCTATTAAATTTCTTGTCCGCACATAGTCATATAGATTCCATTAAAGCCCTTAGAAATGAAGTGTTATATGAAAGTGCATATAGGAAATTCAAATTTTTGAAAAAGAATTTGTTTTTATTTTTATTTTATTTTATGAAAATATGTTAATGTTATTGACACATAATTTAACTAAATCATTCACAAATGACAAGTGGTGGACATGCATGGCATCATTTTGCATGAGATCCCATTTATAGAGTACCTATAAAAATTTGAAGTATTAGGAGAACAACAAATATGACAATAATATTTTATAAATATTTTCCTATATGCGCTTCCGCATATACATGTGTGGTTGTTAGATATGAATGTTGTTATATTTGTGTGCAATTACAAAATTCACACATATACAAAATATTTCTTTCATATATGTCCACTTTAATATATGTGTGTATATAAAAATTGGGAGCCAACATGATTGATGTAGGTGGGACCTTAACTTAGAAATGAAACTATGCTTAGCTATCAAAAAGAGATTAAATATATTGACAGTTTCATATGCAGGAATGAAAGCGCATTTATGAAAGTGGACTTCTCTATATCTTCTTGCATATCTATATGCATATACAAAAGTGCTTGCGTAAACATATGGCTTCTAACATTGAAAGGGGTGGAGTTTGGGGTAGTTGTTTTCATTTGTTTCTCTTTCTTGCTAGAGACTAATGTAGGGTGAGAGGTATGGTGACAAAAAGCACATGGGTGAACTTCTCATGGGGCTTCTTACTCAAAGACATAGTAAATGGTTTGAGGCATCTCATCTACTGTCGGAGTATCAAGGAGTGTTGGTGTCACCGTTTGGATTGATGGAGGGCCTCTAATGCATCCTGTCAGGTGTATCCAACCATCTGCCACCTCTCAACGTATCATCCATGTCCAACATGTATCATGATTGAGACCTGATATCATATTCCTCATTAGTCCTTTCCTCTTGCCCATGGATTATCCTCAACTGTTCTTGTCAATCCAAATTTGATAGGATATGAAGGATTACTGCATTACCTTCTACTTGATTTTCTTGAGCTTTGACAAGTCTTTCCTGTGACTCAATCAGCTTGTTATTATCTACCTTGCAACTTCCAATCTTTTGCTTCAAACTTCTCAGTGTATCTGCTAAATCAGGAGAATACTCATCTCCTTTCTACTTGGATGATCTGTAAGGAGAGTCACGTGAATTGTAACCCACCATTCTACTCGTCATATCTAATCTTTTATCACCTGCAAACATGCCATGTTAGATAAACCAAATATAGACATAATCAAATCATTCCTTAGTGTGTTTCATGGGAGGCTATCTTGTATGCAACATCAATTGGTATTAGCATAATATACATAATCACACCAACAGCATCATGATGAAACAATTGCAATAATGACCACCACAATGCATGTCTAACTTACTATGCATGATAAACATAATAATCACAATGCATGTACAACCAACACATTAAAAACTAACATGCATGCAGAACAATCACATTCAGTAGACTCTTTAGCCCAATGACTCTTCAGCAGACCTACCTATTAAAGGCACACCGACCACACTTTAATGGTTGTCATACAAATTCTAATTTTCCTTCCTTGGACAAGCAAGGCACCTCTTTCCCCAAGCAATTTGACCTCCCTTAGATCTCTTAGTGTTGGGAAAAATACTAAGAGGGGAGGGGGAGGGTGGGTTGGTGAATTAGTATTTTAAAATCACTTTAAACTTTTCATTTAATTTTCTTCATTTTGTACGCTACTATCATTTATGCAAACCACGTATATACGTGACTTCTATGACGTAAAGCCGCATATATTCAATTAACTAACTTTTCGTATGTTCCATCAAATATTCATCTTTAACTAGTGCATCATTATGTCATTATTCATTTATTAAGAAGAAACCATGAGAAGTAAAGAAAAGCTAACACAAAACATAAGAAACACACATAAAACACTGAGGTTTTATGTGGAAACCCAATGTGGGACATCGTCATCTTTGTCTTCTTCTTTTATTACAAAGGAAAACATATTACAATCTTGTATTGGTGTAGACTCATACCAGTATATAGGGACCCACATGTAAAAGGCTACAACCTTCTCTTATTCTCCAGCACCCATTGGAACGGAGCTCCAACCCCTTGATCTTGTTTATCGACTCCTACCAGAAGGGAGCTCCTACCCTTGCATAAATTCTCCAGCTACTACTTGAAGGAAGCTTTGACTCCCTCAACGAAGGCTCCAACCATCAACACCTCTTGGTTACCACGTTTCATAATGTTTCATACTAGATCCACCTGACTCAATACATCAAAAATGTAGGCCACCTTTCATCATATTTTCATATTGGACCCACTTCTATCATTAAGCTCAAACCAAGTAACAATTGTAAAAACAGTCACTGAATCAAATCACCCAATCATTGAACCGACTGAATCATCAAATCAATCACTGAATCAAATCACCCAATCATTGAACCAAATGAATCATCAAATCAATCACTGAATCTTTGTCAACCAATGCAACTAGATCAAAGAAATTCATATCATATCATATCAATGCGTAACCGCTCATAAGTATACTAGACCATGTACTATTCATCACAAAAACCAAATGTTGTCACTGTAAACCCTGAACAAACAGATGTTAGAATGTATATGCTACTTCTATGAAGCACACATGTGTATGTACACGATTCCTCTAAAGATGACCTACGTACAAATCTCAATATATTGACAGCTGAATATGAATCACTTTAATACTGAAATAACCACTAAACCAATTACTACATCAATCATAGATCATTAATCTAATTGCATATCACAACACAGTAACATTTTTACTAATCAACATTTCATTCCATAACCAATTGAACTCAACCAGTATGGTCAAACATAGATTATCATGATAGAAACATCATTGACAAACAACAACAAACATAGCAGAACAGATGAAATGTCATCAACAAGCCATATTGTAAAACCCTAGAAGACATACGCGACTTCCATAAAACATATCAATGTATGTATGAAACAACCATGCATAACACCCATGTACAAATTCTGAACACACTGAAAAGCGAATATATTCTACGAAGTCTTTTTAGTGTGTTTAGAAAAATGTATATATATTCTGCGAAGTCTTTTTAGTGTCTTCAGAAAAGCGTATATATTTTGCAAAGTCTTTTCAGTGTGTTCAGAAAAGCGTATATATTCTGCGAAGTCTTTTTAGTGTGTTCAGAAAAACATATATATATTCTGCGAAGTCTTTTCAATGTGTTCAAAAAAGCAAATATATTTTGCGAAGTCTTTTTAGTGTGTTCAAAATCAGTACGTGGGTGTTATGCATGGTTGTTGCACATTAACTACAATCTTGTATACTATATTTTTCTAGCATTTGTTTCAAAGACAATAATTAATACAATGAGGATATGCTTTAGTTTTTGTTATGAGAAAAAAGATAATTCAATGTTTTTCTTGGGTGCATTCTTGTATGCTATGTTTATATGCATTTGTTCCAAAGTCAATAAGTAATATGATGAGGATTTCTTTTGTTCTAGCTTTTTTAAAGAGAAAATATTGGGAAATGGATGACATTGGTGCTTTAGTAGAGCTTCATGGTTCAAGAACTCTTTCTTATTTGGAAAATATCTTACAACCAAGAACCTATGGAGGCCAATAACTAATGATGATTATTAGAGAAAAGCCATAGAATAAATATGAATAATCGATATATATTTAAAATAACGAACAATAGATTAACTGATCAATATTTCAGAAACTTTAGAATGCTTGCTACCCTTAGGTTTATGGTATTGTAAAATTAATATTTGTGAATTGAAAGAAAATCAAATAGGCCCAAATCCCTAGATAATTGGAACATATGAAATCAAACACATAAATAACCTTAGAAGGGAACATAGGAAATAAAACACATAAATAACCTTTGAAGGATTCTATTTGAGAAAGGACAATGACTACTCACAATGGTTAAATTTTATGATCAAGAGATAATGGAGGCATATCTAAACAATATCATTGAATGTATTTCTAAATATTTCTTCTTCTCATAAAAAAATGGATATAAATTTTGTATTTTTCTTCTTCTCCCAATAGAGTTGATGCTTAAAATATTTGATTGTTTCATAGATAAATTAAAAAAAAAAACATGGGTTAAAAATTCAATTAATTATTTGCCTAAGAATAAGGATGCCTTAATATATGTCAAATTGGTGTAAATACAATAAGTTTGTGGGCCATGTTAAATGGATGGACACTCTTTGTTTGGCTCTTGGTGGAGCATAAAAGGATTGGAATGCAATCATTGCCACTTCTTTGATTCACCTCATTCTATCCAAAAATTTAGTAGCAAATGGGAGGACACTTTATGAAAGGATTTTAGAT